>LS485252.1:336753-366708 GCA_900490705.1 Pristionchus arcanus
CCCCCCCCCCCCCTCTCGTCCTGCTGCGGTCACTCGACCAAACCCGAAATGTATCGGTCAATGAATGTTTGTACTATGCCAGTTAAATGACAGTCGAAAGCGAGAGCAAAATTAGAGTTATTAGTGTAAAACAGAAAGGGTCGGCATTCCATTGAGCATGTTCTCCACCTTGTCGGAAGAAGCGACTGTGAAACCCAACAATTCCAGGCAATCGCACACTCGATCGACAGAGCAGCAGCAGCAGCAGAAGGCGCGACGAGCGAGAGATGGACAGGGGACGGACGGCGGCGCCCGGTGGTGAGTTAGGATTTCATTGTGAAAAAAATTATCCTAGAAAATCAAGACGGGTTTTGGAAAAGTTAGGAGAACAAATGGGGTTTCATCGTGATATTGAATTAGTATTTGTTTTGGAAACACTGATTCCAGCCACGCAACTGACTTTGTAAGAAAACTGGAAACAATTTGCATACTCTACCAAATCGGCCCGATGGTGTGCCTTTTGTCAATGATCTAGCTAAAACGCGATGCATATTTTTCCGATGGTAGATTCATGTTTCGGGGTGGTCATTTAGCATCATGCCTCGCATCTCCAATAATATCGATTTTCCTGCCCCCGTAGAAAAACAAATTGTAAAATATTTCGCATGCGGAAATCGGTAGCCTCCTGGCGGGTTGATGTTTCGAACTTGCTAAGTTAGATGCAAATGCCTCATGACCATTGATTCTTGACACAGATACGTCCTAATCCCCCCAATCATTGGTTGCAATGCGTTTTATCGCAGATCTTGTGATTCCACCATGTGTTTTTCAGTTTGGAAAGAGATAAGTGGTGAATCGGTGCACATTGCAGATTGGCAGCGCAAGAAGATCAAGCAGGAGCCTGGCGATGAGCAGCAGCGAGCAGCGCAGCCACAGCCGGCTGCGGTGGTGGTGCAGCCGCGAGGTGAGTGATGCGTGAGCTTTTCAAATTGTCAATCGGCCAATCACTAGATATTAGTCGAGACATGTAGCACCGAGAGGTAGACACGGTAGGGGTGAGTGAACCCATTAACACTAGCTTAGTAACTAGACCCTAGTTTATCGTAGATTTTGGTAGGACTTAGCGAGAGATCAGGGGGAATGAATAGATGAATTATGAACTATCGCTAAAGCTGTTCTTTCCTCTTCCGATCCACGCCTCGTAAGGAGCATCAAGCAGGAGCCAGGAGTGGCGCCTCCCCTCCCGCAGGCCGCCCGTCCGATGGAGCCGGCGAATCAACGACCGGAGAATAGCCAGAGAGCAGCCGGAGAAGCGGAGAGGTCAGTGCGGCTCTGAATTTGGTTATTTCATGTGCTTGATAAGAAGGAGAGAAGGCAAGTAAACCCCTGTGAGTGCGGGCTGCACGGGTTTTTGATATTGATGGGAGCGTGATGAATTCAATCATGCGAAAGCACGTTCGCGATGAAATATAAACAAGATTATTTGGTGAATGATGGTAAATTCATGTGATCGGTGTAATTTCCCGCCCTAGAGAGTTCGGGTTGCAGCGATCGGTTATGCTAGAAGAGGTGTAGTCACATCAATGCGGCTTCGTTTTCATCATCTCAGAATAATTTGTTTCACTGTGAGGTTGGGGCTCCTCACAATTTGTGATGTTGATCTTTGATCTCTGCAGTCGCATTACTCAACTGACCAAGCAGCTGGCGGCCAGCGAGAAGAGGGCCGAGGAAGCGGAGGAGGCGAGTGATCTTTGATCTTTGTAGTGTGTAGTTTGACCAGTGATCGATGTGATAACAGGTGGAGGCACGACGATACAGTAGATTAAAGTGAAATTGTTTTGCTAGTATGCTAGATCTGAATGCAATATTGTTTTTGCTTTCTTATTCCGTTGTTGAAGTATCGATGAAACAGCGGCGTGTTAGGCATAAATTTCAGCCAGGTCACAATTTTATGAATCATACATCGGCTGGATATTGAAATGGCCCCGTTCCGTCTGCTATCTAGTTTTGATGGGTCACCGATGCACCTGGTGTAGAAATTTACAATTAATGAAAACCTGTCCTTATTCCAGATAGCTTCGACGCAGATCGATGAATGGGTCGAGAAAGCTTCAGTGAGTTTGTTTATTATTTATTATTATTTTTATTTCTACTCGGTTCTGACCATACTATATTAATCCATTTTCCCGCTCGTGTCACATGTCCCTGTAGCGAGTGCTCACCTGGGAGGAAATTGCAGTTTTATTTATCCGGAGCAAAAATCTTGTAACAATAAGCGTCTCTATGAAATGTTCGTAGAGATTCCGAAAATCGATATTAGCTAGGGTTACGGTATCCATGGATATACGAATTCCTTTCAGGATGCCGAGCGCCTCCGGGTGATCGCCGAGCAGCGAGTGGAGGAGGAGAGGAGGTGTGAACTTTGGTCTTTGATCTTTAATCTTTCAATATATTCCATGCTGCAACATGTTCTGCTTTGAGATTTTGTATAAGCGAGAGAAGCTGGAAGTATTGACATGCACCAGTTCTGTCTGATATCTAGATTCGATGGAGCATCGATGCACCTAGTGCGCAAAGGTTTCACTAGTGCGAGCTGAAATTTTTCGGGGCCGCATGGAGGTTCGGTGCATCACGCTTTACCTATATCATCGAGTTGGTGGTGAATGCGATCGGAGACTGACATCTAATTTTATTAGAAATAGTATTTAATTGTGCGCTGTACTCACCTTTGTTGCGCGTTGGTCTCGCCAAGCAGCAAGTGCACTGCTGGGCTAAATCATTGTTCAATCATCTGAATATGAGTGCGGGGGCCCCCAAAAAGAACTTTTCGATAATTTGCGGAGCCCCCTCGTTGTCTGAAATGTTTTTCGCGGAGCCCCTTAACATAAAATTTTCGAAAATTGCGGAGCCCCCGACCCACTAGCGGAACATAGCCGATCAGTGAGCACGTGAACTCGAAATACGGATAATCGTCTCCTCATTCTGCACACTCACTCGAGCGGTATATAGAAACGGCGATTCCTATATTTCTTGCCAAGTGCGGGACAAATGAGCACGTGAAATGATGAAAAGCAGTGATAACTTCGGTCCATTGCAGTCGCTACCGTCAGCTGGAGCAGAGCAGCGAAGCGGAACTGCGGATGCTCAACCAGAAATATGTCGTGGGTTTTATTATTAATTAATTTTTTTTAAATATTAGCATCAGAATTAGGAAATGCATCGATGAAGGCGTCGTGGTACTCTGGTGAAAGCGAAATTGAGACGATCTTGAGAAAATATAATTTGACATGGCTGATTAGGGATTCGTTGAGGTTACTTGTAAAATATCTTACGAGTTTTACAATGATCATGAAACTAGCAAGTTAACGAGAACTACAACATGTGATTTGTAATTGACTGGCGATGAAGTTCCGTGTAGGCGCACTGGGGCTGCACGAAATTTGTAAGAATCTGACGGCGTTGTTGGAATAGTGGGTTTCGGTGTCATTGTCGAAAAAAACAATAATAAATTTCTTTGTCTTTCGCGAATACGAAAGCGCTGTGTCATTTGCAGTTGAGCCTGGTGAAATATGTTGTAAATGCGCATGAGGTCAGCGATGAAGATTCCTTAAAATTCATAGAAATTCCTTGCAGGAAGCCCTGTCCACTGCATCCGAGAAGAAGAATCGCGCCAAGGAAGCTGTCGAGGAGAAGGTAGTTCCTTGTTTTTAAATGATGATATTCTCGGAAATTATTTAATCGTTCCGCATATTATTCTTTACAATCTGTCCGTTAGCAAATTAGACTGTAGGATCACAGCACTTATTGAAAATGTAGACGTTATTGTGCGCTAACCATGCTGGCAAGACTGTTAAAGATTACGTTAGAATAAATGTATTAAGGAGGGCCTGAACGAGGAACTGGCGGAGATGCGGCGAGCGGTGCGGCAGTGGGAGCGGGAGAAGGAGGAGTTGGTGAGGGAGAAGGTGCGTGTTTTTGTTTTTGTTTTTGCTTGTTGTTTTGATTTCGCTAATCCCCGCCCTGCTTGTCTCTCCTGCAACTTTAGAATTTTAGTAGCGTAGAAAACCCGGAAATAAGCGTTGTTCGGGTTGGTTCCGTTTTGATTGTGTAACTATGAAACAGCGAGAACCAATTGGATAAGAAATGATAAATGGGTAAATCATGATGATCTGCAACGCAGATTCGGTTGGTTTGAAAGTGAACAAATCTGGAGATGTTACGTGCCTTTATCTAACTGTAGCTTCAACTCTCGATATGAAGGGGCAACAGCTGGTCGTACTGATGGATACCATTTAGCGTTGGCATATGACTGTAAAATCGCTTGACCTTTTCACCATTTCAGGAGGAACTGCAGACGGCGAATGCTGAACTGGCGAGGAAAGTGGCGGAATCGGAGCAGAGATGGAGAGATGCGGAGAGGGATATGAAGGAGACGAAGGAGATTGTCAAGGGGTAAGTGGTCCTTATTTTTTTTATTTGAAAGGTACAGTAGGCGCATTGAGGTTGCGGAGAGTAAGTAATAGTCTGATGAGCATGATAATAATGATATGAAGCAGATTGTCAAGGTGTAAGTGGTTTAATTTCGTTGGATGTGAATGATTACTAGGCGACTTAGGGCTATAGAGAGTAATTAATAGTATGGATCGGGGGAGGGGAGCAGTATTCTCTTTCTTTGTTCGGTAAAATAAATTCGAAATTTGCGGACAGTTGTCCAAGGGAGTAGGCGCGTCGAGGTTGCAGTGAGTAGGTAAAGTTTGGGGGTTTTCGATTCAGCAATTTCATGATCGCTGAAGCTGCATGTTGACAAATAAGTAGTTTGATTTGCCTAGGGCCATCGGCGTTGCAGGTAGAATGTATATTTGGGAGATACTATGTGACGATAATAATTCGAACTTTGTCTTGTCATTCGTTTGAAAAGCATAACATACTTAAAGATTTGATTGCGATTTGCTGTGACCTGTTACACTGAGGTTGCACAGAGTTCTCATAAGTCACGAATGGCGAACGTGCCAATGGGCTTGATTCGTTCAGCTTTAAAAAGAAACATTAATGTCTTTAAATGGGCGGATATTCACGATTACCAGGCAGAGCTAATGACTGTGAGATCTTAAGAAATAAATCAATGTTCTGTCGTAAATCAGAGAATAGAGAGAAATTCGCGGAAATGGAAAAATAGACCATCCCTCGGATTGCCAATCATCTCTATCTTTGCAGCCTACAGACCTCCCTGACCGAGCAGCAGGCCAAAGTGGACGAGGCCAAGAAGGAAAGGGAGAAGGCGGTGCAAGAAATGAAAGAGACGGGGCAGAGAGTGATTAACAAGTGAGGATTTTGGGTATTGGGTTTTTAAAAAAATGCATTGTCCCTGGCTAGAACGAAAAATAAATCGAAATTCTAGCAAGTGAGTTCGGGGTTATGGATAGGAAAGAACTAGTAAAGGATATCTACGGCATCAATAGATAGACGGAATCAATACCTATCGATCTAATTATTTGCTGATCCGCTTCGCAGAGTGAGAACAACCCATATTTCGATCAATAATGAGGCAACAGAGCGGAGATTACTAGGTAGAAACATAATATATGTATGTTTGATTGATGGGATGGAGTAGGTAAGTTGAGGTTACGGAGGTAGTGGAAAAGGAGGTATGAAGTCATGGCGCGATTCCCTATCGATTCGCGCTTTACAAACAAGATCATGATGTGAATGGGAGGTTGCGGTTGCAGAGGTTTGCTAAATCCGGAGACTTTTTTGTGGGAGTAATCGCGTGAGCATTGATAGGAAAAATGCCAATTCTATTAACACTAGAGATCTTCGTATAGGAAAAATGCCAATTCTATTAACACTAGAGATCTTCGTATAGGAAAAATGCCAATTCTATTAACACTAGAGATCTTCGTATTATCTACAGGAGTATAAGAGGAACTTTAAAAAGTTAGATGACGTTATTAATTTGCAAAATTTCGTGTAACACTAGTGCCGCCTCTACGTCAAAAAGTAGAAGAGTCTAAGTGTAATGGGATAAGCGATTTTGAAACAGATTAATGCCGATGTTTTCGTTCTTGAAAATAAAAAAATAATTTCGTGCTTGCAGTCTGCAGCAGTCGCTGAAGGAGGCGAAGGAAGAGGCGGAGAGGGAGCGGAGGGAGACGAGGCAGTAGTCAGTTCTTCTTAACGTTGTTTTTACAATTTTAAAGTTCAACAATAGATAGTTAGGAGAAGTGGCAGTAGTTAGTTGATTCCGGCGATCCGATAGATAATGCATTATAATTAGACTGCTTCAAATTTGTTCGAAAAAAGATAGGAATAGAAGAGGGAATGGTGAGTTGATTTGATTATTTTGTACTTTTAAACCTGTAAGTATTTGGAAATAGGGACCAGGCAGATCTTGTTGGGCAATAAATAGTAAAATAGGGATCACAATGCGGAAAAGTGAGCATGGAGTTTCACTGGGATATCTAATGGGCTTCGGTATTTGCAAAATGCTTGGAAACACGTTCACCATCTTCTAATACTATTTTTTTAAAAATGGAAGAGTCGTATAAGAATCAATAATTATCATAACATTTCTTGAGATCATTAAATTTGGAATATCTCGAGTTTGATGTTTCACCGGGTTCTCACATTCATATCTGCTTTTCAAAAATGCTACGTCGGCAATTTCGGGTGCATAAAAAAATTAATATTATAAATAAATAAACATAAAGGAAAAATGCATTTGCAGCAAGGGCGAGCGTGACATCTTCGAGCACCAGTGCAAGGAGCTCAGGGAGAGGGCGTGGAATGAGAGGAAGGAAAGAGAAGAAAGGGAGAGGGATGAGAGAAGCACCCACGGCGATGCATTCATGCGATTTGTGTGAGTAACATTTATTTTAATTTATAATATACTACATACTCATTGAAACCCATCTCACTCATCGTTTGTTCTTATTTCATGTGTGCGTGTGTGTAAATGGTTCAATGGTTAATCCCGCTTTTTTTTCCTTTTCGGACCACTTGTATTTGTCGCCTACTTATCCAGCTACTAGTTTCAACTATTGAAGCAGCTCCAACTCTCTTTGCATCGGGTTTTCATATGGTGTTTCTAGCAATAACCCGACGCTGATCGCTGTTGCTCCTCAAGATAGTATGGTAGAAGATAGCTCAAGAGTAGCCAACAGATCGGAAGACGGACTCCCTTCAACTTATCGAGATGAAAACTACAAAAGCAATAAAGAAGCGAGAAAGTATGGTTTATTTTTATTTTTAAGAAATATTGTTTGCTTCGTTTTCCACTAGTGTGTCGCACCACCAGCAGTTTTTATTTCTTGTGTTGCTTTAACTAGACGAGCACTGTATTCCGACAAAACTAACCAAATTAGAGAAACTGGTTTAACATTTATTATGACTCATGTTCTTTAACAAGAAAAATCGGGCACAAACTAGAAATTATGCTGAATGTTGAATTATGTAGATATCTTAGAAACTTATCTGGGTTTCCCCTCGTTGCTTCAAAATTTGATAACATTCATTGAAGGAATCGTCGGGATGCGAAGGCGCTCAAGGAGCTGCAACAGGAGAATGAAGGACTAAGGGAGAGGGTGGAGAGGTGAGAGTGACTTTCTTACTGCCCCTGCCTCCCTCTTTCCCAGAGTTTTGATTGGGAAGGGCAAAGAAGGTAGTGAAGATTCACTTGCACACAACGAACACGGGATACTTACGAAATTCGGAATTCTTTATTTTTTCTGATACGAATACGAGCGCTAAACTGAATATGAGGCCATTTGCGTAAGAATCGAGCACAGCTCAAAAATATCAATTCTCTAAAACTTTGGGATCCGGGGTTCTTGAGGGTGCTGATGAATATGGGCATACTCATTTTGCTCGTGGTTCGTCCGTTTGCTCCAGATTGTAAGGATTCCCACTATCGCAATAATGGTAAACCCTCTTTTAGCAGCAACTAGTTCGCAAACTAGCACTACTCTGATCCTTAATAGTTCGCAAACTATTACGTCGAAAAATGACGTCACGTCGAAATCAAATTTCCTTGAATATCTCGTCACTCCTGATATCTAATTTTATGAAACTTTGGCGTCGGATGTGAAATTGTATGGTGGCCAAGTATGTTTTAGAAATTTTTCGTTTTTTTTAATTAATAAAGTTGTAAAACGGAACTTTTCGGGGAGCCCTGGGTAATCGGGGAGAGTAGGATAGATCGGACCGGAATGACGAGACGATTCCAAAACTCTTTTAAAATCGATTCTAAGTGGTGCCCATAACGAGAAAATCAACTTATAGTGTACCCAGTTTGTAAGTAAATCCGACGATCATCCAATTATTTACTTCCTTCCTCTTATCGATCGGAGTCTCCTTCCCGAGGGAGGCGAGAGAGCATGGGGAATAGAGAGAGCGGCGAGGATGGGAAGGGGTCAAAGTAGAGAGACTCGGGTAGAGCAAAGACCGGAAGTCAACAGGGGGAAGGATGGTAAGATTTACTTACAAGCCGGGTACACTATAAGTTGATTTTCTCGTTATGGGCACCACTTAGAATCGATTTTAAAAGAGATTTGGAGTCGTCTCGTCATTCCGGTCCGATCTATCCTACTCTCCCCGATTACCCTGGGCTCCTCGAAAAGTTCCGTTTTACAACTTTATTAATTAAAAAAACGAAAAATTTCTAAAACATACTTGGCCACCATACAATTTCACATCCTACGCCAAAGTTTCATAAAATTAGATATCAGGAGTGACGAGATATTCAAGGAAATTTGATTTCGACGTGACGTCATCTGGAGCAAACGGACGAACCACGAGCAAAATGAGTATGCCCATATTCATCAGCACCCTCAAGAACCCCGAATCCCAAAGTTTTAGAGAATTGATATTTTTGAGCTGTGCCAGACCTATCTCGATTTGCTCGATTCTTACACAAACGGCCTCATATCGCGACTTCTACTTGATCATATAAGAACATTGAAACCGGAGTGATGCGTGTAATGTGGTCGCACGTTTGTTGTCAGCGCAATTGAAGGTTCGAATTTCCGACCCCCTTTCCTAGCTGATTCTCGCTTCCGTGTGATAGTTCTCGCCTATGTGACGGGAACCAGGACTGTGCAAAAATTTATCGGATTTCTCATTTCGCAATGCTCCCTCGTTATCTCTAACCGGCGAGAGAGCATCTGGAACCCCGACACCGAACGTGCAGCCTTAGAGGGGGAACTGTTTATTGCCCCACATAAATCCTTCTGCAACATATGGGAATGGTGAAACCGAGATGGAGCTTGTAATTAAGAATCAGTGTATTCACAGATTCCGTTCAATTGCTACATTGAAAGTTTTCAGGAGTTCGTAGGAGCGGTGAATGTAAATTTTATGATGAATCCTGACTTCATTGAATTGAGCCAAACTTACTGCAACATATATGAATGGCGAAACCGAAAAGAACCATGACGTTTTGATAAACCTAGCTGGATCACTTGAATTGCCTCACGCAAAAAAGCTGTGGCTCATAGGCGGAGTGAAACCAAAGTAAAGCATGCTTAAATATATTTTTGTCTGACCCGAAAAAGATCTCACTGCAGATACAAGAAGCGCGTGCGTGACTACGACGCCGTCAAGAAGGAACTGGAAGAGACGGAGGAGAGGATGGAGAAGATGGAGGGAAAGAAGGAGAAATTGTGAGTTGTTTTATGTGATCGAAAGTGGAAACATTAAAAAGGGGAAGATATTTGGACCTCTATAATGGCTGTGAAACGGTAGTGGAGTGATGAGGACAATTTTTTTCTTCCTGGGCTAGATTGAAGCGAAGAAGGAGAAATTGTTAGTTTTTTTTTGGGCTTGCATAGTGAGGATGAAACCGTAGATGCATGGGTGGCGCAAGCGAGGAGGGATAAATTGTAAGTGTCGTGATTGCGCTCGGGCTACAATTGAGATGGTGAAGGTGGAGGCGAAGAGGGAGAAATTAGAAGTATTTGAGTGTAGGCCCGGTTAGGATTGGAATTGAAATTGATGGTGGGTCTACATAGAGACGATGAAACTGTAAAATGATTGGGTGGTGAGGGTGGAGGCGAAGAGGGAGAAATTAGAAGTTTTTGAGTGTAGGCCCGGTTAGGATTGGAATTGAAATTGATGGTGGGTCTACATAGAGACGATGAAACTGTAAAATGATTGGGTGGTGAGGGTGGAGGCGAAGAGGGAGAAATTAGAAGTATTTGAGTCTCTGCCTGGCTAACATGTAAGATTGGAATTGAAATTGATGGTGGACGTACATAGCAACGATGAAACTGTAGATGCATGGGTGATGAAGATGATGAAGATCGTAGGCCTAGTGTAAATTGGAATAGGAATGAATGATGCACTTGGAAAAGGGAATGGTGATTAGGGATGAATTGAGGTGGGCAAGATCGACCGATTGATAATGCAACGGTGAAACTGGAGATTGATTGGGTGGCGAAGGTAGAAGAAAAAAGCGAAAAAGATGGAGTGTTTTTAGCGCAGGCCAGGCATCAATGGAACAGGAATTGATGGTGGGTCTACATAGAGACGATGAAACTGTAAAATGATCGGATTGTGAAGGTGGAGGCGAAAGGGGGGGGGGGGAATTGGAAGTTTCAAGGCTGTCAATAATGAGTGAATTGTGATAGGGAATAACAGTGCTCATGAGTACGTGCGGCGAAACTGTAAAGCAATGGGTGGACCGGTTATAAATGCGTCTAGGTTGTTTTTTGATTGATTTTATTCGATAAATGTCGGCACATGAATTGAATTGTAGAGGTACTAGGCATTTCATGTAGGTTGTGAAACCGCAGTGTCGAAGGTGCTCGGAATGCTGCCGGTTTGTTAAGCGTTATAATTATTAGCGAGTAGCATCCAAGGAAATTGAAAATTGTGTGTTTCGGTGAATGAGCATTAGCCTGTGCGATACGCGTTTCGTCCGATTCTCAAATGTCGGGTCTCTCAGAGTACTGCGATCATCCGTAGTGAGCTGTGAAAAAAAATCAAATCATCTTCAATTACAGATAGCATAGAAGTATGAGCGTGTGCGAAATACAGTGGCCAATTTAGACATATTTGTTCTGCCCATCTACTTTTTGAGGGTTAAATTTGGGGGATAGGGAGATATTTTGAGAGGCGTTAATGGAAATATTATCCGATTGCAGAGCGAAGGATCTCAAAGCGGCCGAGGAAGAGGTGGAGAAGCTGGAGAAGGAGAGGGACGATTTGAAGATCGCCCTCAAACAGTCGCAGGATAGGGAGAAGGATGCGTCAGTTTGATCTTTGATCTTTGGTTTTTGGACTCTGATCTATTGCAATCCTGTGGATACAATAAGGTGCATTGAAGTTAAGACGAAATAACAAAGGGGTTTATCCTTGAGCTATCTCCATTGTCTGTGGCGCAGTGTTAGGATTAACTGTGATTATTTGGGCTAATTAGCATAATTAATATCAAATTAATTGCAGAACTGAGAAGGTGAGCGCGGCGATTGAGACGGTGGAGAGGGAGAGAAGCGATGTGAAGCGAACACTGAAGACGATAAGGAAGGAGTGAGTGGATGGGTATTCAGGGAAAGATCTTTCTTCGATGATTGGGGAGTCGGTGATATTTTCTAGACAATACAGCCCTAGGTGGGCTGGGGAGATATTATGAGTGAGAGGAAAGAGTGAGTGGGGGAATATATGGCTAGATCCTCGCTGAGCCGAGCTTGGGAGCCAGCAAGCCAAACCCTAGCTGGACTGGCGGAGCGATTATGAGTGGTTCGAATAGTTTTTATTATTTTTCTTTGATACTTTCGCTATTATTTTGTCTCTAGCATGACTAGAATTTATTGAAATGAAGCACTCTACCGATACTTGAGATAAGGGTGAAACACGAAGTTGTAGCGGTGGGTCGGGCGGCTTGAAGGCGCAATTGCGAACAGAGCTTTGTGTAAATGAGCGTTTATCGCTCGACCACACCACTGAGTTCCGGGCTTCACTGATCTGACAAGAGTCATACCGATGAAGCAAGATCAATAATTGTGCAATTCGTCTTGTAAATACAAAAAAAAAAGTTCGACATAAACGGAGGGAATCGAGAAAAAAACTAGAATATGGCCATGATATATTATCTTTGCAGGAAAGAGGCGGCGGAGAAAGAAAAGAGCGATCTGCTGAAGAAGCTGCACAACCTTCCGGAAGTGTGAGTTTGATCGATCTCGAACGGAAGATTACGGTAGGCCGATCGATAACTGGTCATTACGGTAATCTAAATGATCATACCTATTAGGGAAGTGGTTATGGTTAGCGACGCAAACGTTGAAAAAAACAGAGAAGGCGGTGTGTTGCAATTAAAGGTGGGATCTCAAAACGTTTATGAGCTCCAACTTCTGTGTTTCGGAAATGTCTCATAGATTAGAGTTGAGTTCCTGTTCTCGATATGGCTGACTTACGTCATATGTGAAATTGATTTATCGAGTGGATTTAGGAGAGATATTATATAATAGTGCACCGTCGAGCTATGAATTGTTGACGAAACATGGATTTTCCGAGACGAATTGCGACTGAGACAGCAATTGGAAATGCGATGCCGCAATTATTTTTGCTCCATCTGATTCAATTGTAACAAAACTGAAAACATGTAGCCGACGTCTCTTCATTTCGCGCGCTCTCTCGTCCCTCTCGTAGGCGAGAGAGTGTGCGAAATGAAGAGACGGGTCATAACTCAAAGTCCACATTATTGCAGAATGGCCAACAACGATGCGGACAGACGGAAGATTACCAGTCTGGAGAGGGAGAGGAGCGATCTCAAGTGGAAACTGCAGAATCTGCTCGATGTGTGCGTTATTTTAACCGATTACATCATATTTACCCCCTAGGATACATCGGGAGTGTTCTAAAATGTAAATCACCCCTCAATTCGTATACTATCTCGTCAGCCTGACCGGCTAGGGAGCATGAGCAATGAGGAGTGCGTTTTTTTTAAACTGCTCTATGTCAGAGGCCGTAGGCACTGGTTGTATTAGCGAAAGTGGGAATGACCCAACCTATTGTGTTGCACGACCTAGCAGAGTTGTGTTGCAATGAAACATTAAGAGCAAGAGATGATGAAATCTCCGATCTGTGACGAATGTATGGGGAAACAAATAAATCTGAACCGCTTGTGACAATGAGTGCTCTATTGTGACGAGATTCGAGTTGCATGACGGTGAAATCAAGACACTTGACCCTTCCGGCACTAGCGTCTTGATTAACGGGATTTGTGTACCTCTTTACCTCTACAGAAGGAATCCGGCCGAATGTAAAATCGCTTGATTTTGAAGGCTTTTTATCTAAACCTTCTCCTTTTACAGAAGGAAGGAGGCGGAGGAGAGCAAGATGGCGGTTCGAAATCTGGAGAGGGAGAAGGGCGACCTCAACAAGAAACTGCAGAGTCTCATGACTGTGTGAGGCAATCTTACTGTTAAATTTCTTATTTTCCGCGTCCAGACTGTTAACTAGTTTTTTCGGAGATAGACTAGGTTACAGTAGCTTGAATAGTTGTGGATTTTTCTGAGAGGGAGAAGGGCGATCTCAACAAGAAACTACAGAGTCTCATGACTGTGTGAGTCGTTATATATTATCTTTATCTTTATCTTTTCCGCTTTTGGAACTCTCACTTATTTATACGGAGTTGTAGTGTAGTTTACAGCAGCGTAGTTAGTCGTTTGTTTTTTTCCGATTGTGAACTAATATGGATTGTGTGCTTGGGGATTGGACATTTTTGGTTGAATTTATGCTTTGAAAGGGCAGCCGGGTGAACATTAATTCAACATCACACCTCCGAAACATGAGTGCGGGGTGAAGCAGAAAAGATTTAGCCGGATATGTGGAGAGGATTCGCAGAGCGCTCAGAGATTTTTTTCTCCTTAAAAAATTACCAGATATCGACATGAAATAAGCGAACCTTGACAGACGTGTGAAGCCTAACCGTGCCTGGTTGCAGGTCCATGCAGAATAAGTTCCTCAAGGATCAAAACGAGAAATTGGTGAAGGAACTGGGCGAGAAGCACGTGGAAGAGGAGGTATTTTAATATTAAAAAAATAATTGTTTTATTGTTGTTACTTTGTCTACGCAAGAGACGGGAAGGGAATGACAGGTGTATTTTTATTTTACAATGCATCTCTTTATTTGCTATTGTCTTCCTTCGTGCGTAGCAAAATAACAATAATTAAAAATACAATAATTGGCTTTTTTTAGGTAATGAGAAGGAAGAAGATGGAGATTGAGGAGGAGAAGAGGCGACTCGAAAAGGGCGCAGAGGAAATAAGGAAAAGGCTGGAAGAAGCGGCCACGATTAAGATTGAAATGGAACAGAAGAAGGAGGAATTGGAAAGGGAGAAGGAGTTGGAGTGAGCATACTGTTTATTACTTTGCTTGGCTACAAAGTCTAAATATTCATCAAAATTGGACATTGTGACTTGCCGTTTCATGGTGATAGTATAGGAATTAGGCATTGGTGAAGTTCAATCCACTCTTCTTTGACTTTTTTATGACAATTGATTGAGGATGTTATTTTCTAGATACCGGGGGTTATTGGGCATATCCAATCGCTATTGCATGATGCAAGCCGAAGCGGGGGATAATTGGGAACGCAAAAATACGAATGTTATAGAGTGAAGGCCGAAGCGAAGAAGACGCTGGAGCAAGTGGCCGCGTATGAGGAGAACCTGCGGGTGATGGAGATGGAGAATGAGAAGGAGTGAGTCGATTGATCTTATATTTAGGCGCTCTAGGGTTAGAGAAAGCGGGGGAAGAGACAGATGATTTATCGTTTTCCGTAGATTAGCTTGTTGTTTGTTTTCATAACTAGTGCCGGTTGCAAAAATTGCGGTGCAAAACTGATCCGGTCTCTTGTAGGAGGGCTGAAGCGACGGGGAACGGTTGTTTGAGTCGTGAATTATTTTTCATAAGCGGTTGTTTTGATAGAAACCAACAGCAGGAATCGGTCTACACAATTACTATAGTCTCTTGTAGGATGGCTAAATCTTAAAAAGAAGAAGAAAACATTTTTAAAATGTTTCATGATCAATGTGCTGCGACTGCGCGGGTTTTTGAATTGTTGCCTTTTTCATAGTGTAGATGATTTTTATTTTCGATAGAAAGAATCGTACGAGCATCTGTATAATTTATCCATTCTCTTATAGACAGGGTGAAGCCGCAAGGGAGAGGGTCTTTAGGTACCTGCCTTTGCCGAAGATCAGATGTTTATTGCTAGGCGGGCATGAATATAATGCCGAAATACGTTGTAGACTTTGTTAGCTAGTAGATTGAGCTCAACGAGTATTTCTTATCGAATTTGTAGTTTATTCCTGTCTTTACAGACGGGCTGAAGCGGCGAGTGCGCGGGCTCGATTGGAGACTGAGCTGGCGGAGATGGAAGAGATGCGAAGAGTGCACGCGTATCTCGTCACCACGAGGTATGGGATGATCTTTGACCTTTTCAAAGAACAAATTTGATTTTTGATCTCTACTAGAATCTATCGTACTTCTCTCACAAAACCGAACGAATGAACAATTTTTACATTTTTTACATTTTTTGCATTCGGCGAATACGCAATGAAAAATTCTTTTTATTGTTTTATATTTTTTGTCCACCCCCAATTCCGGAAATCCCCCCGAACATGCCCGGTGAAATATTGCTCAAAATAGGTGTATTTTGAGAACTGCAGATTACAAAAACGTACCGGAATCGCGATTATGCGCGAGCCGGTTTTTAGTATTTTGGTAGAGCCAGCTGAGTGGAGCTCTTGCTGACAGCTGTTGTATTCTTGTATTTCTCACTTTTTTACTGCAAAATCGCTTTACTTTGTTTACTATAATGTTCTAGGTCCATCGCCGTGCCCTTTGGGAAGTAATTGATGACGAGGGCACGCGCCGTTCGCGCAGGACGAGCGACTGATCTATTCAGGTTTGATTTTCTCTCGTTGTTCGAGTCTTAAATGTTTGTGGCTGGCCGTGTTCGAGCTATTTCAGCCTTTGCCCTGCTCTCTGATGAGCAGAAGTCGATTCGGGAGAGGAGCGAGTGCCCTGGATAAGGTTCGTAGTTCGTGACCATTAGTTGTCTTCTCATTTATGACACTCAATCACGATTGACCGATGTTTTGCACTGATATTCTCTCAAAAAATCAGCTGATTGCATTTTCATACTAGTTAATAGTGTATTATCAAGTGACACTCGATACTTCATGCAATCTATTGAGTTCTGCTTGTTCAGGTGGCGCCCGATTGCGGATGCCCTCTCCTTCTCCTATTTAGGTATGTCCATCTTATCATAAACTTCACGGTTACCTGGAAAAAGCTCTTTTCAAACTTGTAATGAAATAGTTAGACATAGTGCACCAGATTTTGTATGGAGCTACGATATTCTTTCATGCTTTGAAACTTTATTTTAACAACAACATTTGCAATCTAACGATAATTATGAGATCATCTTGGCTTTATCTTAGTCTATATTTATTTAATTCTACCGTATTCTTCTATTTCAAACAATTAGAAATAGGAGAGTAATATACTTATATCATATTTGAGAACAAGAATAAACATGGCAACAGCGGTAAAAATCTTTATACTATCTATTCAGTGTCTTCCGCCTCCTTCGTGTCCCCACACAAGCGCACGCCAAGGTAGACGGCCGCTCAGGTCTCAAAGGTTGATTTTCACAATTTTTCCCTCTCCCTATTTCCCGTCTGATCCGTTCCCCTACCATTTGAGTTACAAATGTGGCACCTTGAAATGAATCGCTTACTCACCATAGGAGCGGGAAGGCACAACTGAATTGCCTTGTTCTCCCTCGATGGGGAAGCGATTTCGAGGATCCCACTTTGAAGTTTCCCAGATCATCCATCCCGATTTAATTTTATTACAAACGCATACGTAAACAATATTTAATAATATAATTTCAGGATAATTGGATCAATTGGAAATATGTACTACGTGAAGCAAGGTGGGTGCATTTGATTTATCTCCACACTAACGGCGTCGCTATAATTAATATTTAATTATGGATAATTAAAGGAATTTAAATTTTGTTCAATATTTTTAAAGTCTCAGTGTCAGCAATGAACTTTTAAAGATCTTGGTAGCGGACGCACTCCGTCATGTCGCTTGTAGGCTGTTGAAATACTCTAGAAAAAATACAAAATCGTTGAAAACACGGCATTTAATGAAGTTTTAAAGTATTAGTCCCGTCGATATAGCGTACGAGTTTATATTCTTTGCTAAGTTATTATCATTCAATTCGAAGAATAACGTGGCAATTTAATTATAAGAACAGCTTTTAGCAGGTTACGGTAGTTTATAAATCGCACATGATAGAGAAATGAGAGAGAAAAATTAGAGTTTCTCAGGGCAACACCACGGTACGCATAACATCACAACTAAGGGCGCTGTAAATATCTCGAATTAAAAAAAATTAACCAGGCACATCCGGGTAGATTCCATAAAATCGTCTATGGGTTATCGAATAGCTCAAGCGCGACTCTTAATTTTCAGTATTCGCCAAGTACGAGAAACTCTAATTTCTCCGGTAACGTCCGGTAACCGTTCTCATTTCTCTATCATGTGCGATTTATAAACTACCGTAACCTGCTAAAAACTGTTCTTATAATTAAATTGCCACGTTATTCTTCGAATTGAATGATAATAATTTAGCAGAGAATATAAACTCGTACGCTATATCGACGGGACTAATGCTTTAGAACTTCATTAAATGCCGTGTTTTCAACGATATTGTATTTGTTCTAGAGTATTTCAACAGCCTACAAGCGACATGACGGAGTGCGTCCGCTACCAAGAGCATTTTACTGGTTCTTTAAAAGTTCATTGCTGACACTGAGACTTAAAAAATATTGAACAAAATTTAAATTCCTTTAATTATCCATAATTAAATATTAATTATAGCGAAGCCGTTAGTGTGGAGATAAATAAAATGCACCCACCTTGCTTCACGTAGTACATATTTCCAATTGACCCAATTATCCTGAAATAATAATATTAAATATTGTTTACGTATGCGTTTGTAATAAAATAAAATCGGGATGGATGATCTGGGAAACTTCAAAGTGGGATCCTCGAAATCGCTTCCCCATCGAGGGAGAACAAGGCAATTCAGTTGTGCCTTCCCGCTCCTATGGTGAGTAAGCGATACATTTCAAGGTGCCACATTTGTAACTCAAATGGTAGGGGAACGGAGCAAACGGGAAATAGGGAGAGGGGAAAATTGTGAAAATTAACCTTTGAGACCTGATGAAAAGCGGCCGTTTACCTTGGCGTGCGTTTGTGTGTGGACACGAAGGAGGCGGAAGACACTGAATAAATAGTATAAAGATTTTTAACGCTGTTGTCATGTTTATTCTTGTTCTCAAAAATGATATAAGTATATTACTCTCCTATTTCTAATTGTTTGAAATAGAAGAATACGGTAGAATTAAATAAATATAGACTAAGATAAAGCCAAGATGATCGCATAATTATCGTTAGATTGCAAATGTTGTTGTTAAAATAAAGTTTCAAAGCATGAAAGAATATCGTAGCTCCATACAAAATCTGGTGCACTATGCCTAACTATTTCATTACAAGTTTGAAAAGAGCTTTTTCCAGGTAACCGTGAAGTTTATGATAAGATGGACATACCTAAATAAGAGAAGGAGAGGGCATCCGCAATCGGGCGCCACCTGAACGAGCAGAACTCAATAGATTGCATAAAGTATCGAGTGTCACTTGATAGTACACTATTAACTAGTATGAGAATGCAATCAGCTGATTTTTTGAGAGAATATCAGTGCAAAACATCGGTCAATCGTGATTGAGTGTCATAAATGAGAAGACAACTAATGGTCACGAACCACGAACCTTATCCAGGGCACTCGCTCCTCTCCCGAATCGACTTCTGCTCATCAGAGAGAAGGGCAAAGGCTGAAATAGCTCGAACACGGCCAGCCACAACCATTTAAGTCTCGAACAACGAGAGAAAATCAAACCTGAATCGATCAGCCGCTCGTCCTGCGCGAACGGCGCGTGCCCTCGTCATCAATTACTTCCCAAAGGGCACGGCGATGGACCTAGAACATTATAGTAAACAAAGTGAAGCGATTTTGCAATAAAAGTGAGAAATACAAGAATACAACAGCTGACAGCAAGAGCTCCACTCAGCTGGCTCTACCAAAATACTATAAACCGGCTCGCGCATAATCGCGATTCCGGTACGTTTTTGTAATCTGCAGTTCTCAAAATACACCTATTTAGAGCAATATTTCACCGGGCATGTTCGGGGGGATTTCCGGAATTGGGGGTGGACAAAAAATATAAAACAATAAAAACAATTTTTCATTGCGTATTCGCCGAATGCAAAAAATGTAAAAAATGTAAAAATTGTTCATTCGTTCGGTTTTGTGAGAGAAGTACGATATTGCATTGAAGGCGATTGAATACTTTATGTTACATCAACCAACACAATTAACTATTACTGAATTGCGTTTAAAAGGCCTTTAATTTCATAATTTAAAAATATCTAGCTATTCAGCTTTCAATCTGGCATCACTGATCGGCACATAAGAGCTGTAATCCGCCTATCTCATTCCCTCCTACAAGTGATTCGACACTCAAGCATGTAACTGATAAGGAGAACAAGGCAATAAAGTGTCATTCTCAAGCGTGGGAGAAGACACTCTTTGGATCGTTGTAAGGCATAGTTGTCTTTGTTCTTCTCATTAGAGTTCAAAACGAACTTGAGTTCTCGTATTTCGATTTATACTGCTCCTTCGAGTATTAACGCCTTCTCCATTCGTCTATTGCCATTTTTCGCACAATGGCTGTGCAAATTGTTGGCGTTTCACTTTTGTTATACATAATAGTTAGAGATATCAACCCGAATCAATTGTATCTATGGTTTTCCTGTAGAATTTCAATACAAGTTCACAGTTTCTAACGCTGTCGTGCAACTAACCCAGGGAGTTCGGGTTTCACTTTTTCCATATATAGCTGGACAAATCATGCCGAGTCAATCGGTCAGATTAATGTTTGTGATGTAAAAAAAACGATACTAGAGACGAAGTATTTTGGAGTATAGTGTAGTGCAGCTGACACAGCGAGTGGTGGTTTCACTTTGATCATATGACTGGAGGAATAAGCTTGAAACAATCAGTCGTGGTCCGTATGTCGTATGAAAAATTGCATCTTGCATCTTGCGTAATAATGTAATTGTTGGTGTTTTTCACAGGGTCTGGTCTTTCACATTGATCTTCTATCGGAAATACAATATTACTGACATTGTTAAATTTTATTATGTCGGTTATCACAGGCTAATCAGTGGTCTATCGTAGGACGAAAGTTCTTTGATTAACGGGATTGCCTATTTTAGAACGGTGGAGATGCTGACTCGGGCGGTCGCTGCGAGCAAGTGGGATGATGACGAGGAGGGTGGAGTGAGAAGGAAGAGGTCAGTCATTGAATAATTTACTAATTACCATTTTTCTCTGATTTTTTTCAATATATGTGATCACTGGTGAGATCGAAGAGTGTCAGTGTGGTGGCATCCGTAAAATGGCTCTGCGCATTCCATCGGACATCCGCAAATAGATTTCTGTCGCCTTCTAGAAAAGGTGATAGTCCACCTGTGCTTATGCAGAAATCCGCGAATTTTCACTTGTCACCTTTCATAGAACACCAGTGTATGTGATGTAAATCAGAAAGGGAGGGTTCTCAAAATCAATCCAATTGACAATTCCAGATCAAGAAGGATGTCCCATTCGACGACGACGAGTGCGAGAACGACGGAGCAGGAGGAGAAGGCGATAAAGAGAGAAAGGTGAGGGGATGAGAACACACCTAGGATAAGAATTAAAAATGAGCAAAGGCTCGCATGTTGTAAGTGGTTATAAGAAGAGGGAAGGAAATCAATGGAGGTTAAAAGAGCGACGGCTTGTTGCGCATGTAGTAGAATTCGGACTAATAGGAACAACGACAATAGTGATGCATTCATCGCGAATCTATGCTATGATCGGTAATATGTTGTCATCCCTTCCTCTGCAATTTTTTTAAAATGTGGAGAGGTCGCTTGTGGATTAGGGAATTTTACAAAAAGGCTTCTTCACTAGCGTACCCACGTTGCTCCTAACCGCTAGGTAGGGAATACTCCACGAAGTAGTTGAAGATATGGTTGAAGATACAGATGTTGATTATGTGATTGGGTCGCGCGCTGGGGATATGGAGATGTGGAGTGGGTGAAACGTAAAAGAAGCACATCCTCATTTCAGTGTGACGAAGGAGGAGCCATTGGATGAGACGGATGGAGAAGAGGGCGGATTGGAGGAGGGAGAGGTGGAGGATGAGGAGGTGAGAAATTACTTTTATAAAATTGCACGAGTACAATCATCTAGTCCCGTCGAGCACTAGAGATGTTGGATGATCGAAACATAGATGAACAGTGTAGGTGGTGGATGGGCGAGGAAGGATTGGGGAGAGAGGTCGAGGATGAGGAGGTGAGAGGAATATTGTATAGAGTTGTTTCTGTCCTTGAGTACGATCAAGTAGTTCCCTCGAGCATTTGGGAAACGGGAAGGTTGAAACGTAGATGGGCGGGGTAGAAGTTAAATTTTGTTGTAAAATATATGCCGGGGGTATTATCATCCGCTTCCATCTCGCACTAGGGACATAGGAAGGTTGAAGCGTAAATGAACCATGAGAGTACGTAGTGAGTGGAAGAGGGAAAGGTGGACGATGGGGAGGTGAGAGTTTGCTGTGATATTGTACCATTCCATCGGCACGACAAAGTAAGTCGTAGAGATGTAGTGACATTGAAGAGTAGATGTACAGGGTATGAGGTGGATGGGCGAGAAAATATTGGAGATAGCGATGTGTGCGGCGTTTGGTAGAAAACGAGGTGTAAATATACGATTATTGAGTTCCATCGTGCGCTAGGAAGATTGAAGCGTAAATGCACCATGGTGTAGGGTATGTATGAAGAACGGATTGAAGGAGGAAGAAGTGGATGGAGGAGATGCGGAAGTGTTATATCTTGTCGACTGATCGTGTGGTTACGTCGCACCGCTAGGAATGGGCGAAACGTGAAACGCAAATGTACATAACATACTTTGAATGGGGGAGGGGTTTGTTAATGGAAGCATAGATAAAATTGAAGCGGGGAGAGTGTGATCATCTGTATCTGTCGTGCACTAGATACATAGAGAGGCTGCAACACAGAAGAGCTGTGTTGAGGAAATATGTAGACCGGCAGTAATTTTTGAATTTTTTGTTGTTGCAGGAAATCGAAAGCTACTAGAATCGCATGTTTCTTCTGAGAGATATGAGGATGATGAAACATAGAATACCGTGGAGGGTGAAACAAGCGTTGCCTTTTTTTCGTGGAAAGAAAAACTAACAATAAGATAACATTATCATTTGTTCTTCTGAAACAGGTGCTATATAGAAAGCGTGAAGCTTAGAACATCATAGTATGAGGTGCAGGAGGAGTTCTCAGAAGGGGATGGATAGTTTTCCAGTTGCAGCATAACGAAGACGAATTGCCTCAATTCATCGTATGTTAGTGAAAGATTGGGTGTGAAACATGAAACGATATTGTGAATCATCAAATATTTTTTTCTTTACAGCCCTCATCCGAGCTGACTCCAGCGCCGCTCTTCTTGCGAGAATTCATAGCTCAGCAAGCACATCGCACCTGAGGGGAGTACGGTAGCCGCTCAGTCTACGATAGCGTAGCAGGGATACTGTAGCCCGAGCTCAGCTTAGATAGCGTTTCAATTGTTGATCTCATCATCGTTAAATCAATCTCACGTACTAATAATTAATATTCACAATATTGTTTTTTTTTCTGTCATTGTCATCCATTTCACCAGCCTGTGTGCTAAATGTCACAAAACGCATTTATCTTTGTAATATTTTGTCTGTAATAACTGTCAATTGTCTTAATGATCTGGTTTTGTTAGAAGTTGACTTGCCAAACGGAATAAACAGTTGTAAATAATAGTGAAAGTGCACTCAGTGCTGATTGCCTGAAGGTTCGAGGACCGAGAGAATACCATCGTTGAAGTGATTTCAGAATTTATTGATTTTTGTTCGTAGATGATCAGAAATACGACCAGAATAACGCATTATTTCGGCCCTGATTCTTGTAGATCAAAGATGAGAATGATCTTGATAAAAAAGAAGCAATTTCAGATGGTAATCGTGTACGAGAAAGAAAGAAGATAACAGAAGAATGGGGTAGAAGTAGTGTATGGGTACTATAGCTCGAGAAATGATAATGGGTACTGTAGGTTGCGAGATAATTTGTGCTGGATGGATGAAATTTGGATAGTATTAGTGGGGTACTGTAGACAGCCTCGTCGGCATTGACCTTGAGAAGTTATGCAAATCGATTCGTTATCTGCACCGAGTTTAATCCAATGTAATTTTCGTATTGTAGTTTATGTTGCTCAAATTATTAGAAATAGTGTTACTGTAGATCTCACAAGTGTCAAATGTTACTTGCCAACATGAATAAACACTATTTCAAAGAAGATTGTATTGTCCGTGTGCTTATGTGTTGTGTCCTCGCTGTTGTATCTGTGCATGGTGTGTGCTTTGAATGTTAAAGTTAAGTCCGGATGAAAGTAGATCAAGGATAATTTAGTGTTCGAGCTAGACGAACGCTCACGATTCGTGTTAATCAATTATAGACATTCAAAGAAATGATTCGCCTCATTTCGCGCTCAAGCAACTCTGATCGATAGGAGTATGTGCGAAATGTAGTGTTTATTACGGTGATGTTCCTCTACCCGCTCCACAGCGCGATACGCGAAAGCACATGGCTAGAGGCCGTGTTTCCAAAACGGCGCGTACCACTTCATTTCGCACGCTTTCTTTTTTGTTTGTAGACCTCAAAATATGAACCACGATCGCCTCATTCCACAACCGCTCTCTCTATTACGCTTGACTGACTGATTAGAAGCCTTTCAGAATTTGAAACAAAAGTCCATGCCGAATCGGGGCCGTTACTGTGTCAGCATTATGCGTTTTTTTGGAAAGTTTATCCGCAATAGAAAAGGTTTCAGGCAGTACTGGTCGGTCGATCGAGAAGGCAGTAATCGATGGACGGGAGGATGCAGATGGACCAGGCTGGTGAGAACAAAATCCGTTAGATCGCGAAATACGGATAACTGTCTCTACCAGTGATGAGCGACCCCTCCAACTTTGGGGCGTACCCCCGCGATCGGACACCCGGTCAGACCCAGTACCCCGAAAAATATCGATTTTTCACTGTTAGACCCCCGTAAAACCCCCCTCTTGTACCCCCGGAAAACCTGGAATTGGAGGTTCACGCTCATCACTGGTCCCTACGTTTCACGTGTTCTTTCAATATGAGCGGCGAGAGAGTGTGCAAAATGATGACACGATATTTGAAACTCCGTTATTTTTTTATAATCGAGGTTTAATTGCTCATGACGCATGACGGGGAAAAATGCGCCATGCTATGTATCTATCAATAAGGGACAATAAAATAATAGTGAGCGTGTGTGAAATGAAGAGAAGCCGGCTCACATTTCCAGCTCTAGATTTCTGCCGTTCAGATTCGCGCTTCACGCCGGCTTCGAATACCGTGAAGTACGAGGTGATCGAGATCGATTCGTCCACGACAATCGATGAGGATCCACTGCGCGTGGCGCACGAGTGAGTGGGATATGGTAGTAGTACGGTAGCGTAGAATACCAAGTTCGACATCGACGACGTCCCTTCTATTCATACGGTAGGGTGACGATGGTTATGACGAAGATGGCGGTTTTTAGTTATGGGGGTGGTTATTTTCTTTTTGCATTATTTGGAGATTGAGGAGGAGCAGGTATGAAAAGAAGGTTGTGCATTTGTGGTAAATACGGGAATATTTCGAATGAATCATTCAGATGCAGTAATGATGTAGATGATTTTTGATCTTTGTTGCAGTCGTATCGTCGAGCTGGAGCATGAGCTCACGGCGAGCGAGCAACGCGCTGATGATGCGGTGGAGGCGAGTGATATTTGTAGTTTGTAGTCTAATCTCTGATTGTTGTTTTTCTGATTGTCTGTGGTCTTTATAGTTTGTAGTCTGAACTCTGAACTTTGTAGGCTCGCGACATCTCCGAGATCGAGCAAGAGAGACTGCTCGATCAGCTCATCGCTGTTTATCAGTGAGTTTGATCTTTGATCTTTGACCGATTAAAATTAATTGCATCATTATTTTATTCGAAAACTTGCAATGAAAGAACTAGGAGATTTAGGTTCTGTGATGTTTATCGTTATAGTGAAACTTAAGAATCTCAAATGCCATTCGGCTTTGAAAATCTGTAAAAACTGCCTTCTCATGCTAAATTCCCTGGATTGCAGACACTACGAAGCGCTGCAACAGTCGACTACCGCCGAGGCATTGACAGTGCAGGAGAGACTCGAAGTGAGTAATCGCTTACTATAATGGAGCGCGAGATGGTATGGTCAAGAATTGAGTTGGGTCTCTGCTTAGCATGTTTTATGTATTATATTGGGCTGTACCTATGTGTGAGCCTTAACTGTCAGGAACTACCTTTTTTTCTAGCTCTCAATGCTTCTGAATTGTCAGAACGGCGCAATGAACCGAATAAGAGATCTCGTTGAAGCGCTATTCTGCATGATTTGATAAACCAACAATTATCAGGAAAGGGAGATAGATGATTATAGATTGTTCCAATAGAACAACCTGGCTTCACGCATAGGTTGCAACGCGATGCCTCTACCCTTTTCGTTGCTTATCCCACCACGTAGAGTTGCGCTTCAACGGGTTTACTTGTTCTCTTCATGGCTCCGTTCTAACAATTGAGCTGCTGGCCTTTGATGGAAAAATAAAATCACAATTAGTTTCCGCTTCTATTAAGCGATTAGATGCGAGAAAGTTTGTGGAATGAACTGGCCCACATAAATTGCCTTATTTCGATCAATCACAGTTACCGTAACCTTTGCGTTGTTCGATCAAAATTAGATAGAACAAGTTTATTCGCATTTCGATCAATAATAGTTACCGAAACCTCTCCAGGAAGCCGTGACCTCCTCTTCCGTGTGGGAGAATCGCGCGAGGGTGGCCATGGAGGAGGCAGATGGACTGCGGGTGCAACTGCACGAGATGAATGAGGAGGATGTGATCAGGGCGAATGGAGAACTGGAGAGGGAGAAGGTGAGGCATGAGTGGACGCACACTTTCGGCACGTGCACTTTTCACTTTATAAAACCTGGTGATATGGGGTTGCATGTTTGCGAAATCTAAGCGTGACATGGTGGCAACTCAATAAGGGCCCCTAATGGCGAATGGGCGAATGGAGAGCTGGAGAGGGAGAAGGTATCGTTTATTCCTTACTATTTCTGATAAAACTGTTGCTAAAGTAGGTGAAATTATGAAAATATGGTAAGTTACTCATTTGTTTTCAAGAAAAAGTAGCTATTTGTTGTCACTATATCTAAATTGTTTCATCGTTATTCTTATTGATCAAGATGGGCTGGTGGAATTGTCGTTTCAGAATTAGATGATAGGACAAAGAAAACAGCAACTTGCAATGGTCGTTATATCTCCCGATTTTGACAAAAACCTCCAAACTTTCTGTGGAATAAGAAAAGTGCTGTTTCATCGGGGCCGATGACTAAAGCATTCAGTATTATGAAAAGGCTGTTTCAGGCCGATCTCAAGGACACGGTAGACGATCTGTCTCGTCGACTGGCCGAGTCGGAGAGGCAGAGGGCGGTGCAGAGGGAGACGATTGCGGAGGCGGAGCAGATCACCAAGGGGTGGGTTGATTATCTTATTAGTAGACATTCCTTTGGTCCATCAGGATCGTGGTTTCAGGGGTTTGCTAAGAGTGGTAAAGGATGCGTGATTCCGCTCAAGTCTTTCGTAAACAAAAATATTTCTACGGGAGAGGGGTAAATCAGGATGACGTTGGTGGAGTAGTCGTATTTGAAAGGAATAATAGTGCGATAAAGTCGATATAATGGCTAGTTATTGTGGTGTTTATTTGGCAAAGTAATATTCGAGGATGCATGGGACATTGCTGTTGCAGGGGATTGATAAGAGCAGTAATGGAGGCAAAGGAATGATTTCATGTTTTCCACAGCCTTCAAAAATAATAATTGTGGAATAGCAGCCAGCTGATAACGATGGGGAGAGTGTAAAATAATATTATTGATGCTTAAAATATATAGCGAATCTGGGGTGGATATTCGAAGAGATTTATGTAGAAGGATTTTGGTTTCATAGGTTTTGTAAAAGAAGGATTGTGCTCGACGGAGTGATATCATTCATGCATCCTGTGAAAATAAATATGTCTCGAAGAGGATGGAAGTATTGCCTCAGTGTTTGAAAATAGTACAAAAAAATAGCTCAAGATTGACATGAACAAAATAATATTCAAGGATGCATGGAAGATAGCGGTTGCGGGGGTTTGGTAAGAGCGGTAATGGAAGCATGGGAATGATTTCGTAGAAATTGTTCTTTAAAAAAGCAATCTTCACCTAGGGATATTGCGGTTGCAGAGGTTCGGTAAAAGTTGTGGTAGCTGCACCTAGTAATTCGGTCACTGCTTGTTCATCAAAAATAAAATCAATTTCACACATTTATTATTGTAACCAACATTTTAACGTTTTTTTCTTCAGATATCTGAAGCGCAGCAAGGACCATGAGCGGATGAGGGAGGAATTGGAGGTGGCTGAGCAGCGAGTGGAGAGGATGGAGAGGGAGAGGGAATTGCTGTGAGTGGTTTATGTATGCCCCCATTTGTGCGTTTCATGGAGATAGAGAAAATATGAGAAAAGATAGGCAAGTTGGTGAAACTGTTATGCAGCGAGTGGAGAGGATGGAAAGGGAGAGGGAACTATTGTGAGTGGTTTCGAAATTATTACAATGGTTATTTATTGTGAAGTAATTATTGATATTGTGAGTTGGGAGGGGGCACGACTTGTATTGAGTAGAGAAATACTGGTCAGCGAGCGGATGGAAAGGAAAAGGGGAACTGTTGTGAGTTCCTCTGTCTTTATTGTTAGAGAATTTAGAGACGAAAATCTCCTACGATCAAGTTGTATAGATCACATTGAATTATACAAGAACGTTGAAACGGCGGAGATATGGGCAAGGAATAATTCGTTTCTTGTTTTCAAGATATTACCTGAATTTTGGTGGAATGTCACCTGTTGAATTCGTGCTGCATCGATCTTACTAGAATCTAGCAGAGATGAGTTGATCGATGCTTCGAAGTCACGGATGGTAGCTAACACCTGCGGAATGCAAGTTGCAGAGCATGTACTAGTGCCTAAGAGGGAGACTCAGCTCGATAAACATCTAGTCTTTTACTAACATGATTACTAAACGGAATGACTGCCCAGATAGCACCGGTGAAAACGTGTTGCATCGGTGTTTCTAGTGTCCAGTAGTATCGTAAGAACCAATTCTGTTGAGGATCATCTGATACAAAACAATCACATTTCTATTGCAGACTGAAGAAGGCCAAGGATGCTACTGAAGCGAGAGATGCGATGCAAATGGAGAAGGACGAGCTGAGATGTGATCTGATTATGGCGTGAGTGATCTTTGATCTTTGATCTTCGTTAAAACGATTGTTTGCAATCTCCAGAGCCTGTCTCATGTCAGATATTTCGATAGGTGATCACGAGTTGTAGCGATTGAACAGATAGAGTTAATAATTCACCTTGCACTGCGGAGTTGGAATACTAGAAAATAAAGTACAAAATAAGTGTGAGAAATGTACAATTTGGTGTAGATATTTAAAATATAAATACGATACAGACGGGCGGAGGCTGAGGAGGGCAAGAGTGCGATGAAGGAGAAGAACGAGCTGCGGAGTCGATGGCAGAACTCCCTCCAGCAGTGGGTTGTTGTTATTGTTGTTGTTGTTGTTGTTGTTTTTATTTAGATGTTTTTAAGGAAATGAACAGAGCAAACAAAAACAAAGAGCATCTGCATGCATCAGTGTTATTATTATTTGTTCACGTGTACCAGAATTTATGGTACAGTAACAGTATCCAGAGTATGGTAGAAACAGTTCTGCGTAGGTCTAGAAAGAGAGGGGCTAGCATTTATTATTTATATTTATTATTATTATTATTTATTATTTATTTATATTTATTATTATTTATTATTAACGAATTTATTGCAGACGAGGAGAGGACAAGCGGAAGATGGATGAGATGGAGAAGGAGATCGGGGAGTTGAAGGGAAAGATGGAGTGCCTGACGCAATTGTGAGTTTAAAATTTTTGTGTTCCCTTATCAATCCTTCTATAGTTCGTAAACAAAACAACGAATGTCTTGATTTCACGTTCTCAATCTCCACTTGACAATAATTGCTGATAGAGACCATGGGAGCATTCATTGCGAGGGATTCCCGAATATGAATAGGGATGTGCTAATTTAAATGAATGGTTGACAAGGGGTGTTTGATATTCTACGCGTTTGTAATGTTTTGTCCACCGTTGAAAGAATCAAATCGATCACGTACCGAACCAACAATATTTGTAAAACTGGTTAAACTTGGAATCGCCTGGACATTTATTATTGCAAAACGCATTTCACCTGTTACCGTCTTTCACTTGCGCACATTAATCGAGTTGGTTAATAAATATTAATAATAAAATTATGTCAGGGAAGCGGATTGTGCCTTCTTCAAGGGTCACAAGGAGAGATTGGAGGGTGAACTGGGGGAGAAGAGGGAGAAAGTGGAAAGGATGAGAGGGATGACGAGTCTGCCTATGCCAGGTATGTACGGGGCGGTGTTCAGCCGCTAGCTATGTAATCGGGAGTTCAAACTCTCAATGCTCAATGTTTTCTGTGGAAGGAAGCATCTTATTTCAAACTCGGTTCGGTTCGGAGGAAAAGTGGCACAGTGTGAACCCTATAGGTTCTGTACTCGGTCCGCTCCTGTTTTTGATTTACACCTCAGAAATACCCTCGCTTGTACAAAGCAACGGGGTTATTGCCCG
>LS485252.1:380267-432356 GCA_900490705.1 Pristionchus arcanus
TACCAGCGAATGAAGAAATACGAGAATGAAGATAATGAAGTGATCAAGGAACTACGTCAGAAAATGGAGAAGTGAGTGGTGAAATGTCTCCTGGCAACTACGTCAGCTTTACAGATACAAAGATCGTGTTAGAAAATATGAGGAAGATGAGGATGAATTGATCAAGGAGCTACGGGAGAAAGTCGAGAGGTGAGTGATAAAAACATCTGAAACCAACTAACGGAATGAAATTTTCTAATGGGCATCGCTATAGACTACTAGAATCGTATCCATTTAAAAAAAAAGATCAAGGCATTTGTCGATGGTTGCAAATGCTTTAATGCTTTGCAGATACAAAAGTCGAGTGAGAAGATATGTGGAAGATGAAGATGAAGAGCTCGAGCAACTACGGAGAAAGTGAAGAAATTACTAATAATAACACCTAAATTAAAATCAAACATCCAGAAACTAGAGGCACAATGGGGTTTAAACATACAAAAATAACAATATTAATTTTAAAAATCAATATATTTGTGAACTTTCCAGATGCCAGAGACGCAATGAGGATTGTGACAGACTCGAGAAGGATCTTAGAGAGGCCGACGTTCGAGCGGATATTATGGAGAGGGAAATGGAGAAATGGTGAGAAACGAAACGGAGAAATGACATTAGAATTGTATAAAATCATTGACATGGTATACAATTTTGTGCTAGTATTTGTTGCGACTAGACTTTTTTTCTAAACCCCACCTGACCCTACCTGTAATTGACTAACAAAGTAGCCAATGATTTTGTAGGAGAGCTGAAGCAGAGAAGGAACGGGCCCGTTACGCTACAATGGCCGGAGAAATGGAAGAACTAAGAAATTCGAAGAATTCCTTGTCCGAGTGAGTTGATCTTTGATCTTTGATCTCTAACAAAATCTATTTTTATAGGTGGACTCTCCAAGGAGAAGTGGCGAGGAAGAGAGTTAGAAGCCAGGAATCGATCGTGTCCGATACGACGACCCGTTCCTTCTAGTTTCCCAGCTAATCAGAGATGATTAGTGATACTGTAGCCATCAAGATTACGGTAGCACATTTTGCTGTATGTATCCATTTCTCCAATGAGCTATTCAGATTTTTTCAATGTTGGATTCATATTTTATCGTGTTTTTGTATCATAAAAATTTAGTCTTGATTTTTTGCGATACTGTGGACACTTTTTTGTTGTTAATAATTATCAGAAATGCTGATTGCGTAATGTGAATTGATCTCGCAGATTTTTTCACATATGCAAGCGTTCTCTTGTAAAGTAATTGTAAACATTTCTTGAATGGTTTTTGTGTTGTAATGAATAAGATTCTTGATTTTTTTCAATGTTTATAAGTCCAAGTGTTGTGCTCTCACTGATTTACCTGTGCATGGTGTGGCGCTAGATCCCCGTCAGACTCTAACAACCTTGAAAGCTCATTTTAATTATTTTCTTTTCTATTTAAAGGGGAAATCAGTCCGAGAGCTGGACAACAGGTCGAATGATGGAGGGGGTTGAAGGAGAGGTTCCCTCTGGTGAGTACACTGCACTCATTTTTGTGGAAAATGCACAGCTTGATTTGCTTTCCGGCTTCAATCATGTATTCAAACCTGTGATCTTTTTCCTACAGATCCTCGTCTGAACATGTCCGCCGACGACTATCAGAAGGCGCTAAGCGAGACGGAGACGTGAGCTGAATGGGGGAGGACGGAGCGGGGTAGAATAAGGAATGGCTCGTACGAAAGATCGAATAATAGCGGATTTGACACTTGATTTTGTTGCTGGAATTTGACAAGTCGCGCCCTACCATATTGATCTTTGATCTCTGCAGTGGCATCGCTGAACTGACTATGGCGGACAGTGAGAAGAGGGACAACGAGGAAGCGGAGGAGGAGGCGAGTGATCTTTGAACTTTCTAGTTTGTGTCCTTATTTGAAATGCAAATTTAAAATCTTTTTCTCAGGCTCGCGACACGGTTGAGATGGATGGAAAAGAGTGCGAGATGCATCTACACGAGGCGAAGGAGTCAGTGGTTCTTTTAAAGCTTTGATCTTTTATGTTTAATTTTATGTCCGAGCCTGGGGCATACATATTTGCGATTGGTCACTGATCCTGATTATTGATCTCTGCAGTCGCATCGCTCAACTGACTGAACAGCTCGCTGCAAGTGATAAGAGGGCCGAGGAAGCGGAAAATGTTAGTTTCCAGTCTGTATTTTGTAATCTTATTTGACATTTAAAAATTATATCTGCAGACTCGCGACAGGGCTGAGATGGAACTCGGCGAGTGCGAGATGTCCCTACTCGAGGCGAAGGAGTCAGTGGTTTTTGATCTTTGATCTTTTTTAAAAAATCTTAAAAGTCTAACCCTCACTCGGGACACAAATAAGCGTGATTGATCTCTGATCTCTGCAGTCGCATCGCTCGACTGATGAAGGAGCTGACAGCGAGTCTGACGAGAGCGGCCGAAGCGGAAAATGTGCGTTATTACTTGTAGTTTATAGTTTGCATTTTGTAGTTTGTAGTCTGATCTACTCTGATCTTTCTACAGGCTCGCGACACGATTCAGATGGAACACGGCGAGTGCGAGATGACTCTACTCGAGGCGAATAAGTGAGTAGTGTGTTTTTGAGCTTTGATCTTTGATCTTTTCACTAATTTCTATTATTTAAGCTACATCGCAGAGCTCGCGGCGCAGATTGAGGAGTTCGAACAGCCGAAAACTGTCAGTTATTTATTTATAAATTAATTGTAAAAGTGGAATATGAATACTAAATATTTTGAGAAATAGGAAAGACTCATTGAATCTGTAAAAATGGAAAATAAATATTAAATATTTTGAGAAATAGGATAGGCTCATTGAATGTACCTGTAGGGCTGCACAAATATTGTATCCGGTTCATCAGTGCTTTCGTCAGATAATACGCGAAATGGAAATTAAATTGCTGCTTCATACAATTTATTTGCAGACGGTCAACGCAAAACCGAATATTGTCAAGGATGCGTCAAACGAGTCTGAAAGACGCCGAGCCTGTCAGGCGAAACTGCAGGAGCTTATCGATGAGGAAAAGAGAAGAGCGAAAGAAGACTTTGAGGAGGAGAAGGTGGATTTGTTTCCTGGGGTGAATAAAATAGTTTTGTATTTCATGCCAATCTGCTGAAATCGAACGAAGTTCTGTCGAGGAAATTGAAGGAATCAGAACAGAAAATGAAAAGGTGAGTGGGTTTTTTTCAGCAAACAACGGAAGTTTTCCTGATTGTAAAATCTTGTCCAAACTCAATGCTTAATTATGATTTTGATTGCTGCGAGTCCTGAAATCATACTCCTTGTCTAACAAAGGAAAGATATCTCCCTGTGTATGTTTGTACGTTTGTACGTTTGTTCGCTATTGCGAAAGTCGCGTAGACGCGCTTTCTGTATTACGAAATGGATGGAGAGCGAATCGATCAGCGTGAACCCTGCAAGTCGATCAGACCCCGTCGAAGGCGGGGGCGAAATCGGCTGGTATATTATTAATGGCATTAATTTCCAGTGTGAAATCCTCAATCCATGGAGCGAATGTTAAGCTGAATTGTGCACTGAAACAGGCGGCAGTCTGCAATAAGCAAGCAGTTCGTGTCAAGTCTCTGATTCAACGAGTGAACGATAAGAATAAGAAGATGAAGATGAAGCTGAAGATGTGAGTGCAAATCTCCTTGAAAATCAGACACAATAGTAAACTCAGCTATCGTTATTGATTTTTTCTTATCCTTTACAACATAAGTTATCGATTGTTAGTTACGGTAAATTAGCTGGGTTTGTACGTTAAAGACTTGAAATGAGATTAGAAGCTAACGCAGGCTTGACTTGTGAGAAGATGACTGATTGAATGGTCAATACTTTTATTATTGTAATAAAAGTTTTTAATAAATCTGGCTTTTCAGTCAGCAAACTTCCCTCAATGAAGCTAATGTAGAATTGGAAGAAGCGTGGAGGCAGAATGCACTCAGGTGAGAACGAATCTATGCAGCTTATAGCCATCCTTAAAAATGTTTGGTTTTGGCTAAGGTCTGAGCACTGAGCCTAAGCATCATCAAAATGTGCCTGTCCGATCTCTACCGAGCTTAAAACTGGTCAAGCGTTCTATACAAGTTCCGAGCACGAAACTCATCTGAGAAACGAGTCGCTAACTCACGAATAATTTTGTTTATTATCACTGTCTTTTGAATTATTTTCAGAACGGTTAATCCAAAGGATCTTCGCAAGTTGAGAGAAGAGAATGGCGATTTGAGGGAGGAGTTGGAGAGGTGGGTGATCTTTTATTGAAATATTAATTCCACTTCGAAATTGTTATCTAAAAATATATGCTTTCGATTAATATCCACAACAGTACATTTTATTATATTGGGTATCTTTATCAGATACAACCAGCTACTTTTGAGCTGCGAGTCTAAGGCTAAAGAAGAGCTCGAGGAATTACGCATGAAAGTGGAAATGTGAGTCCAATTATGAAAATCATTCACGTTAAACTTAATTTGGAAAAAAACACAATGGTATTCATAATAATCAAAATATCGTTCAAAGATTTAGTGCTTTGTAGGTACAAAAGGCGAGTGAGAAACTATGAAGATCACGATAATGAAGAGCTCGAGCAACTGAGAAAAAGGTGGGCACTTTAAAAATATTTGAAAAATGCAAATTCATTTTCAGATACAAAAGATATCTGAGAGATGCGGATGATAAAATGGAAAGGATGAAGAAGGAGATCAACAAATTGTAAGATAGGGAAATTTTATTCAACAAGTATTGGGTTTCATTGTTTGCTAAAAAAATCTAAACTTGTTTGAATCAGGAATAGGGTTCTCTTGATGGAATTGAATTCCAATGGAATTCCAATAGAGTTCCATTACCTCATCATTCACCACACTCTCTCGCAACCAGAGCAGTCAAATCCCTTTGTTTCTCTTATTGGAATTCCGGAATCAATTACATCAAGAGAACTCTAGTCAGGAAAATAGATTGGTAGTTGTCTGTGGTGCTAGCTCGTTTTGGGTAACCTGACGAATTGATGTTTCGAGGTCACCAGATAAGTTAATTCTCGTATGGTTTTACAGGAAGGCTGAAGCAGATCTGGAACGAGCGACTGCGGAAATCGCTCTTCTCGCTACCAATAAGTATGCTGATCTTTGATCTTGCACTTTCGATTCTATTGATTGATATCTATCCTAGGAAGTCCCCGGAAGAAGAAGTGAAGAGGAAGAGACCCAAAACGGATACGTCCGAGTCTTCTGATGGGATGAATCGTTCATTCTAGACACGAATCAAGATAATAATCCTTTAGAAGGAGTACTGTAGTCATCAAGATTACTGTAGAAATTTTTGTTGTTCATATCGATTACACCAGTTAGTGAATAGAAGAAGCGTAGATTCGATGTAAATTGTTGATTTGTCGCTAGAATTTTCTAATTGTAAGTTGATCTCTAAAAATGTTGTTGCATCATATTTAATTTATTCATCCAACGAACTATTCAGAAGAATAATGTTAGAGCTTGTTGATAGCGGAAGTTTATTGTGAGTTAATCTCGCAATTTTGGCATGTACATGTTCTTTTTCGAGAATAAACTGTGTTGCTGTTTTTGTCAATGTTTAGAAGTTTACGTTTTGTGCTCTCACAGATTTACCTGTGCTTCGTGTGATTTTCAATTTCCACTGAAGCCTGAACGGTTGCTGTGACCACCATAGAACCATGAAAAAATAGCCGGAAAATGTATGAGCCAGAGCCGGAACCAAGATCCGGGAGTCTGTTCTTAGATTGTGAAGTCCGAAGTTTCGGGATTTTGAAATCGATATTTTTGCGAGCTACCGTATTCCAAGAACGGTATGTGATGGAAAACTCGCTTCGATTCATGCGCTTTCTCGACAGATAGAGTCTCGACGGATAGTGAAGCGAGAGAGTGTGGAGAATGAGAAGAATATTCCTTATGACAGTTTACACTCTAAGGAGAATGTCAGAACGACTCGATAAAAGATAAGGGAGAAGAGATGACAATCAGTATGAATAAGAAACGTGCAAATTCTTTGTGCGCCCCTGCCTGGTTTATCTTCGCGTTTTGTTTCGATCTGTTTATGTTGCTCGTTGTTGGAAGTCCATTTTTGAAATAATGCGTATCCTGTCACCACATTCACTGACATTTCTTCAATTCATTATCACATCGAAGGCTAATGATTTCTTCTCAATTTGCATTCTTATTGCTGGGAAATGACTAGAGAGCAGAGACGAGGATAGTTGTTTTGTTCCCTAGCATCGATTGAATGCCCGCCATTCCTTCCTTTACTCTTGCTCTTTGTGTCCCGAAACACGAGATACGCACCACCTTTACTATGTATTCCTTGTCTCATCTCTTCCTCCCTTTCGCCTGCTTACACTCACTCATCTCGTTCTTTCTCCTCCTCCCCTCTTTCTTTTGATGAGTCAGTTGGTTTTGCTCTGTCCCATCTAGTGTTCTGTGTAGCGTTCATTCTGCATTTTCTCATACAGATTTTTTTGTTCCTAAACTATCTATAAATAGTTCAGGAAATCGTGTATGATCGGCATAAGAAAAAGTGGAATTCATGGATCCATTGCAAAACACGAAGAGGTGACGAGTGTAGTCTTTCCACATTGATAGCAGATCAGACTGACAGGTGTTGAGTGTGTTACACTGGGGCTGGCAAATGAAGACGAACACTCTTCATTCTATGCGATCTCTCTCCGGTCAGAGAGTGAAGAGTGAACAAATGACGGCTTGAATTGTGCACTCGAGACCTTGCAATCAGATGATTGTGAACGCAAATATTCGGCTGATCTTTGATCTTTCAGACGTATTGCCTATTTGGAGAACGCTCTCTCCGAAAGTGAACAGAGAGCCGATACGGCGGTCGAAGTGAAGGATTTTTGAACTTTGTTGTTTGTAGTTTGTACTCTGATCTTTGATCTCTTCTTAGGATCGCGACAATTCGGAGCGTGCCCAGGAGAAGCTTCTTGACGATCTAATTGCGCTTCAGGAGTGAGAACGAGAATGGATTTGCAATTTTTTTATTGACAATAGCGTAAAATCACTTCTTCGTTAATTTTTACGGGTCGTTGTTCCATTGTCATTGACGAAATTCAGGAACCGACCCGATATATTAGTTGACATTGTCTTTTCCATTTATTTAGCACTAGTAAAACTACACAAACCTATCTTTCCTACTTACAGGCGCTACAAGGAACTGCAGAAGTCAAGTACAGACGAATTGAAGGCTCTTCAGGAACGGTACATTGTCAGTTATTTTCGAATTTCAATTAGGCAATTTCCCTTTAAAGCAGCAATTTTGTGGCGCCAAAATTTTTTTCACAGACCGCTCTTGCCACTGCCTCCGAGAAAACAAATCGAGCTAAAGAGGCGATTGCGGAGAGAGACATTCTAAGGAAAAGGAAGAACGAAATTGTTGCAGAGGAAGTGGAGAGGGCTAAGGAGCAGTTCGAAATCGAAAAGGTTGATTTTGCCTCATCGACTTTGATGCTATCTTGATGAAAACATTTGATAAATATCTTACAGAGCGAACTTCTCGATGACTTGAAGCACGCTAAGGATAAGTATGAGAAGGAGAAGGTAGTGCGCTTTTTACTACAGATTTTAATATTTTTTAGGTAGACTTACAAAATACACATGATGATGTGGTAAAGAAATTGGAGCAATCCGCGCAAACCTATCGAAAGGAATGGATGGAATCTGAAAAGAAAGTCAAGAGGTATTCGAATGTGTTATGCGTATTTGGCTCATGATGAAGAGTTAAATGAAGCGCCAGCTCGATATAACAAGAAGAAGGTGTTCAACTCATTTTATTCATTTTACTTTGTAGCTTGCAAATCATCCTGAATGATGCGAACAGAAGAATGGAAATTACAGAGAAGGAAATGCTTACGATGTGAGTTGTTCCGTCAAAGAAATATCGAAAAGTATTCTTTACAAATTCTAAAACCGCACAACAATTCATTTCAGAAAGCGCGAAAGGGATTTCTTCGATCGTATCATTTCTGAGAACGCAAGTGTAACTGGGTGAGCTAATTTTATTTTTTTTAAAATATCGTAATAATATCACTTTAGCTGTGATAACCCGAATGAAATCGTGATGTCTCCACAAACTCTGCGAAATGGCAAACCGAAATCAAGTGACATTTATGGGCCGGGAAACAACGTAATTTCTCTCTATTCATTTTATGATGTAGGAATTATGGGGAATAATTATGCCTATATCCTTTTCAGATGCCAGCCCCTTCTTGCTTCATCTATCCACAGATCACTCCCCCTCCCGACGTTGACCCATTCGCGTTGCTCTCCTCGTGTGATGGAGCGAAGAGGAAAGGTAATGTTCTGGTCTTTAACTTCTCGAGTTTTCGACACATCAAGTTGATGGCTTTGTACGAAGGAAATGTACAATATGATGGATAATAATCGCAAAAAATCTTAAAATCCTCTAATTTCACACTTTCAGTGCCTGACTCCATTGCTGGGCAATTGGAGCGTCTTCGAGCTGCATACGAAAAATGCAACAAGAAAAGGCTAGCTGATCAAACGTGGGGGCTCTTCGATGTGAGTGCGGAGTCTGAGTAGGGCTGCTATAATGACGAATTTATCTCTTTATCTTGCTCGCTAGTCCTTGTAAAGATCAGAGATCAATCTCAGACTAGTGGCTTTCAGGCTTTCGATCTCCGAGAATGCGATCTCTGCAAAGTACCGCTAAAAGTAAGTGGCGTCAGCAATTTCATCGATCACATCAGTGGAAAGAAGCACTCAACTAAGGTTAGTGTCGATGGCCGATTATTTGCGCAGGAAATAGTGAAAATCCACTCATCATTTCACGCACGCCCTCTCGCAAAGCAAGTTAGAGGGCACACGAAATCAAGGGACGTGTTATTATCATTTTTTACTATGATAGCGATGAAGTTATTAAATATTCATGTTTATTACAGAATAGTAAGTTCCATAACAAAATTAGTAATCTGATTAAATTGCAGCTGAATGGTGCGGCATGTGCTGACGCTTTCGACTTCTGGTGGAGTGCAATTGAGACGGCGACGTTTGACGAGCCCCTGCCACAACCTGCGATGTGAGTTGACCAAGTCCAGGGTTTGGGGTTCCAAAACCCTGAAAAATCCTGTATTGACTTAAACTTTTATAAAAATGCACGCATTTGTAGAATTCTTCAAACGAAGAGAGGATTCAAGGAATGGAGAAAGGAAAACGAGATGAGGAAGACTATGAAGAAGTAGGTGAAGTCGAACAATTAGCTAAGATATAAAAAAACAGTTATAAGGATTTAGATATTTTCAAATGTATGCATCCCTCCATTGCAGATACAAGAACGAGTGCGAATGCCTGAAGAAGACATTGGAAGAGGTTGCGGATCGACTCGTGGTCACGGAAAAGGAAAAGGGGAAGCTGTGAGACTATGATTGTAATTATGTCGGCATGCCGATTAAAAATACAGATTCGCTAAAGCATTACGAGATGTAAACGGACTAAATGGTGGAAACTACTCCTTGAAAGACAAATCATTACAGTAAGGATGAAGTAGATAAGGAGCGAGCACGAGTCACCCAGTTGGAAAATGAAATGGAAGAAATGAAACGATTCTGGGAGGATCTGGGAGAAGGAATTGTTAGAAAGAGACCAAGAACGGAGTCGATTAAGGAAGAACCTGAGGATGATTTGACTGCAAATAAGGAGGATGATGTTGAAAGTGCGGAGGAGGGCGAGGTCGTGGATTGGGAGGTCAAATTACTGTAGAAAATCCTTTGCCAGGATCAGTTTTTGAGCGCACCATTTAGCACCACAAGTGAGCGACGCTTGCGGTCTCTAAGCAATGGATCACTTCGTACAAAATTAAATGTTATACTTGTCATTTTTTGTTGTTTGTATCGATTTCCCCTATCACTTTATTGTTCAGAAGAGTGATTCGTATCAATTTTGTTTTGCAAAGTTGCTCAAATATTCAGATGTGTTGTTGACCTCGTCATGAAAAGTAGATTTTCAGGTTACGACTTGTTCATAATTTTAGCAATTGTGGTTGTGCCTTTTATTTTTTATTTTCCAGTTATCTGTCAATGATAAAAACGATGACTTTTTGTCACTACGGAAACTACGGGATTGGTAGGAGGAAAAGATAAGAGAAGAGCTGATAATCAGAAGGGATTATGCACAGATGTATCTATTTCTCTCTTCAATCTCTCCATTTCCTGGGATATCTTTGCGTTTCGTATCGATCTCTCTTTTTACGTTGAAACGCGGCTGAAAATAAAACATTTCTAAAGCCTTTATTCGCAAATTCAAATATTTCTGGTCGAAACTTCGTCGGTTTCTCAATGGATCTCTCACTTCTTTTGTGAACGAAAACCGAGTTTATGACCCATTTGTCGATTGACTAAAGTCTCATTACGGCCTTTCCTCTGCTCTTTGTCCTCCTGAAACTCGAGACGCGCGCAAACACCATTCTCTGGTGTGCGTCCCCAACTTGGGTCCAAGCAAATTCCCAAGTTGCGTCCAGGCCTGGGCCCAAGTTGGGTTCCTGCTTGGACCCAAGTTGGGTTCCTACTTGGTTCCAAGTTGGAAACCCTGTTTCAGCCATTTTTATTGATTGATAGTTGAGATACAGTAATCTCATACAGTAACCAAAGGCCCGCACGGTTAGACCATGTCGGGCCGGTCACATCCAAAATACGGTCCTACTGGGGACCGTAGACAGTCAATCGCACTCGTGCCCGAAGGCAGTCAAAACAGAGCTTCGAAAAAGGACCTTATAGGCTAGGTGCGTGCTAGACGCGACGGGTAGAGAACTGCTTGGATCCAAGTTGTGTTCCTGCTTGGGCCCAAGTTGGGTTCCCGTCACAATGTAGGAGTAGACTCTGAATTGTCTAATAGCTCATACAGTTAGGCTCTTCAATACCTCGCACTGATTGAAGTGATTAGCGATAGTATAGACGCGGCGGGAATTGGCTCTAAAAATTGGACTTGGGGGGCATTCTATCGACAAAAATTATTTAACGAATGAAGATTACCTTCCAAACGCTCCAGCATAAACATTTCGTATCTCTTATTGTAATGCGTTCCTTGGCAAATAACTCGTCCCGTGTTGTCAATCGTGAGATAGTGCCATTGATTTTCGAAAGTCCATGCACCGTCCGGGTATTTCATTGGCGTCCACAGTTGTGTCGATGGGAAATCGACGAGTTTGGGAAATTGACCGTCACACCGGAGATACTTGCCAGTGCAGTAGCCTCGCAAAGCCACCTCAAATAATTGCAAAAATGAACGCCTTTACTTTTCTAGAATGTAGCGCTAACAAAATAAGTAGCACAATAACTGACCTCCCCTTGATGATCTTCAATCGTCCAGTGCTCACATTCCTTGCATTGCTTTGAAGAACTCACAAAGTAATCGGGGCTTTTTAGAACGCCCTTGCTTGCTCGTAAATACGTGTTGTTCGAGGACTTTATACAGTATCTCCCTGCCACCTCAGCAGAAAGGAGATCGGCGATTGGTTCGAGGGGATCCTCATCGGTATCTAAACAACGTGCCCCAAAACGATTGTCTTCGATATTGAATACTAATCAGAGCTTTAAGATAAACCAACCATTCCACGATTCGAGGGTAAACATGGCGCCAGGATGGCGGAAATACAAAGTGACGGAGTCATTGCCTGCATGCACGTACAATCTTAGAGAGCTTAATGGTTTGAGCGAGAAGGTGGCTTTGTCCTGTATTTATCATTAGTGGCTTGGGCTGTAAAGAATCCGTCTCTTCATTCCTCGCGCCGTGATATTTTATGTGCGCTCACCCCAGAGCGAATGAGCAAAAGAAGAGTTTGGAGAAGATAAGGAGAAGAGGTAATACCTGTGATGGAAACCACATGTACAGGGTACTGTTCAACCCAACGGTTAGGTCCTCCTCATTCGGAGTGAGATACATTTCAGGCGAACAGTAGGGAACTAGCGCGACCTGAACCAGTAGGATTAGTTGAAAAATAAAGTTTGAGCTCACAAACTCCAAGTGCCTCTGAATATACCATCTAGCACAGACATCACGAATCAGCGATACGTCCACTTCGTTATCGTCTTCACTGGAGTTCCGACTTCGCAGGTAAGTTCCGTGCTCCGATTTCAAATAATGTTGTCCCTCCATCCACTGCGACGCAAGCTTCGCGCTTGAGGGCATCTGAACATATTTTTTTGACTTCGATATTTTTGTCACGATTTTGGCTCAACTCACGACATAGACCAGAAAGAGAAAGATGATGGCAGTAGAATGGAAGGTGGGCATCGGAGATCGAATTCAGTGAACGAATTGGATCTTTAATGGATCATTTGTGGACGTAATATTTCGATCGCTTTCCTGCGCGTTAAAGAGTTCGCTCGATATCACGAAACGCTACACACCGGCGGCCGCGTAACCTTGATACAATCCCTCTGCATAGTCGAGATTTCACCGACACGCGTCTCTACGCTCTCTTTTCTTTTGTTAGCCGTTGAATTTTTGAGTATTTCCTTCTCGGAATGGTGTTTTGTATTGTTCTTTCTGGCTTGTAAAGTGTATTTAGTGAAGCCGAGTGTATTGCAATAAATGTCTTTATCCATAGCCGAGCACTACATTACAGACTCAGTACTCTGGTTTCTCGTGACCAGTTGCTGACCAGTTGGGGTGGGCGGAGTCTGCTCCAGTTAGCTGCTGACCAGTTGCTAGCAACTTGTCAGCAACTGGTTGGGTGGGTATTTGCGTACCCGTCATGACTAGCACGCGCCTTGCCTATAAGGGCTTAATTTTCTCCCCTCGTCAAATGATGATCAGACGGCTCCCGAATGTGGATGTTGTCTTCTGCTATCCCGCCAGGGATGGCCTTTTGAATGTGACTGCCGTACATGGACGTTCCATGTAAGGATCAGTTACAGTATGGGGTTTACTCATACGATATCGATCAATAATACAGTATCCCTCCGATTCGAAAGTGGGCGTGGCCTATCCCCCTGACCAGTTGCTAACCAGTATCCTGACCAGTTGTTTCCCTATCCGCCAGCAACTGGTCACCAACTGGTTAGCAACTGGTCACGAGAAACCAGAGTTACCGATACCGAACCTGCAACCCTAGCTCACGGTACATTAATAAACATTGTTTATTCGTTTTCAGACCGCTCTTGCTACATCCTCTGAGAAAACGAATCGAGCTAAAGAAGCGATGGCTGAGAGGGATAAACTGAGGAAGGGAATGATTGAGATTGTTGATGAGGCAGTGGGGAGGGCTAAGGAGAAGCTCGAGAGCGAAAAGGTACAATGGTTTCATCGTTGGGTCTGTTAGGGTGACGAATTCGTCTCTTCAATCATTGGATTCTTTCTCCGGTGATGGTGATAAGAGACCACGTAGAATGAAGAGACGGATTCTTCAACCTATCTGAATTTTATGAACGCCCAAATTTATAGAAAGTGCTCGCGGATGAATTGGAAACGGCTAAGGCCAAGTATGCGAAGGAGAAGGTAATTACGCTTCTTGAGGAATGATAAAATTTCTTTTTCTCAGGCAGACCTGCAAAATAGACATGAGAATGATATTAAAAAATTGGACGAATCCACTCAAAAATACCGAAAGAAATGGATAGAAGCGGATAAGAAAGTCTGGGGGTAAGTGCATTTGAAGTCCTTTTTAATGCACAGTGAAGAGTGCTAGTCGTTGTTTGATGAAAGGTAATACAACATATCTATAGCTTAAACATTATACCTTGCAGATTGCAATCTTCCCTGAGTGAAGCGGTCACAGATTTGGGAAGAGCGAAGAAGGAGCTTGATAGGGTGTGAGTTGTTGTTGTTTTCCATAATTTTTTAAATAGAAATTAAAAACAAAAATACTTTTCTAGAAATTAGTAATTGATCAATAATACCAAAAAAATTTCAGAAAGCGCGAACGGAATTTCTTCGAGCGTATGGCGACGGAGAACGCGAGTTCTAACAGGTGAATTTGCAATTTAAAAAAAGTTGAATCATAACAAAAAAGATAGTTTCAGTTGTGATTCGAATCGCCTGAATCTTGCTCCCCCGTGCCCTCAAACTCCTTCAAAAAGTAAACCTAACACGAGCAACGTCGATGGAGCAGCAACGATTGTGAGTAGTGTTCGAATGGGTCGCTGTCTCTTCATTGCACGCACTCTCTCACCTATCTTATCGGTGAGAGAGCACGTGGAATGAAGAGGCGATTAGCCTTATTTCGACGTGATTAGGGCTGTCATAATGAAGAGTGCTTCTCTTCATTCCGTGTTCTCACCCTAACCGGGACAAGACAACGTGAGGAATGAAGAGACGATCTCATCCTGCCCTTATTGCGAGATGGAGTGCACATTTTTCCGTTCGGTCGAGGTTAACAAATAAATAATTTTTTGCAGTGGATCCCTCCTCCATCCTTCGTCTATCCACAGATCTCTCCTCCTCAAGGTGTCGATCCGTTCGCTCTACTCAAATCAAGTGAAGGAGTGAGGAGGAAAGGTGTGCTTCTGGGCTGGCTTTTCTCTGAGTGGTTTATCTCATCAGCTCTGACATCTTTTCAATTTAATCTTAATTCTATTTTGAGTTCGTTTTCACGGACAGTTAGACGATGAATAAGGCAGTGATACGGAGGTCCGTCGATGTTTCGTAGTTCTTGGGGGGGATAATACGTGCAAACAGTACCTCACTCTTCTTATTCCAATTGTTTCAGTGTCCGGACCCATTGCTGCTCAATTCGAGCGCCTTCGTGTCGCGTACGAAAAGTGCAACAAAAGACGGCTGACTGACCAAACTTCGAGACTCTTCGATGTGAGTCATAAGAGTAGACTGGTTCTTGCAAAGATCAAAGATCAACCTCAAATCTTTTCAGACCGTCGACGTGAAAGTGTGCGATCTTTGCAACGTTCAAGTTCATCCGGTGGGAGGATTCATCGATCACATCAGTGGAAAGAAGCATACCAAGAAGGTGATTAAGTTTAAGGTTGACTCATATTGTGAATGGGAAAAAGGTGTTGTCAATTCGCACGGACAACACGGACAGTTTCGAACAAAATTATTAGCTATAATATTTCTTTCCTAGATCTTCTTACTTTGCCGCAATGCGCAATAGCAACTCATTGATTTCCAGTTGAATGGCGTGGCATGCGCGGACGCATTCGACTTCTGGTGGGAAGCAGTTGAGACGGCGACGTTTGACGAGCCGCAGTCACCAACCGCCAAGTGGGTTCAGGGCTGATGGAATGAAGAATGTTACTCTTCATTCCGTGTGCTCGGATAAAGTACGCTGTTGAAGATGGCTTCCCACGAATATCTGGCTAACTGAGTTCTCGGTGTGAGGTGGTGGGTCGCTGTTACCCGATAACACTTTCGAAACCCCCAAGTCACCATTTTTCGTTTGAAACGAGTTATGATCAATTGGCTGCGTGCCAAGTGACCCTGAAAAGCAGGCAACGAGTGAGAGAGCGTGCGGAATGAGGAGAGCGCCACTCTCATTCCTCACTTTGCATAGTCACTCGCGCGGTTCGTGGGACGCCTTCTTTGAGACGGATTTTATCAATGCATTTCTATTTCTGGTTGAAGGGCGACCATTTCGGAAATATTGTATTTTTTTTATTTTTTTAAAAATATTTTTTTGCAGAATTCCCCAGACGAAGAACGAACTGAAGGAGTGGAAGAAAGAAAGCGAGAAGACGAAGGAGATGATGGAGAAGTGAGTAAATCAATATCCATGAATGAAAATTTGGCCGTCAGAATGAAGAATCCGTCTCTTCATTCCGCTTACTTTCTCGAAAATGAAGAAAGAGATGGATTCTTCACTCTGAGACTTCTGACACTAAAACGACGCTATGAAATACACACCCGCACCTCTCTTTATTTCCACAGCAGGGTTGATAAATACGAGCATGCTCGACACTCGAGGCCTCGACCACGAAAACCAGCTATTTGACTCGACTTGACTCGATGCTCGATCGAGCGGCTCGAGTGAGAGAGGGAAGGGTCGAGTCTAGCTCGAGCCTACGAGCGGCACGTAGACTCGACTCAAACTCGAGCCAGACACGAGTCTGACTCGAGTCTGGAGAGAGGGGAAGGGAGGGGGAGAGAAAGGAATCGCCTCTCCCTCCCCTCCCTCCCCCTATGCAAATGGCCTACCCTCTTCCTCCAGACTCGAGTCAGACTCGAGTTAGACTCGAGTCTGGCTCGAGTCTACGAGCCGCTCGTAGGCTCGAGCTAGACTCGACCCTTCCCTCTCTCACTCGAGCCGCTCGATCGAGCCTCGAGTCAANNNCTCTCTCACTCGAGCCGCTCGATCGAGCCTAGGCTTTTTTCGAGCCGCTCGACTACCTTGACTCGAGTCGAGTCCGTGACTCGAGGCCTCGACAGGCTCGACTCGAATTCATCAACCCTGTTCCACAGCATTCTATACAGACAGAAAAGGGTTGTAGTCGAACTGCAAACTTGAACTTTAAAATGTTTCTGAAACTCATTCCGATTCTCATTCTGAACCATTGAGATAGGGATATGTTTCAGAAACAATTTATATTCTGTTGCTGATTTGCAGTTTGGCGGGAAAATTCAACTCGTAATCCCATTGTTCACCCTTATCTGGAGAGAACAAAGGGGGTCAGAATGCTGTGTTTCGCACACATTCTTCTATTTCTATCGGGCAATAGGGAAATGGCCACTGTCGATTTTTCAACCATACTACGACTCTTGAGATCCACTAAAAATATTTTTCAGATACAAGAACGAGTGCAAAACCCTGCAGCAGTCACTGGAAGAGGTCACGTATCGACTGGAGTCGATGGAGGAGGAAAAGGAAGAATTGTAAGGGATTTATTTATTGGTCGAGAGATCCATACTGATAAGATAAGAGAAACAGATTTCTTGAAATTGAATCCATTACAGAAAAGCTGAAGCAAACAAAGAACGTGAGCGATTTGCCCGATTGGAAAACGAAATGGAAGAAATGAAGCGATTCTGGGAGGATCTGGGGGGAGGAGTTGTTAGGAAGAAACCAAAGACGGAGATTAAAGAAGAACCTGTGGATGATATTTTTGGAAATGATTACTTATTGTAGAGTTAGCCGGTAGGGAGATGAAATCACTGTAGCGTTGTATGTATCTAGATCGTTAGGTAGGAATATTCTATTGATTGCATCGATTTCTCCAATCATTTTAGTTCAAATTTATTTCGATTATCTCTCTTGTTACTTTTCGTCTGCCTCATAACAAGTCCTATTGACCTTGTAATGCGTACAGATTTTTAGATTCCAATATCTTGTTCATCGATCTCAACAGCTGTAATAATATTTGAGTTATTTATGTTTTTCTTTTCTTTTAGTCTTTTAAAAAATCAAATAAAAATCATTTAAATAATGAAGAAATAATCAATTGATAACAACAAACTAAACGTTTATTTATTCGTAATCATAATCCTGACAGGAGATGTGCTCCAGTTGAACTCCTTGAAATCTGAATTCACCTTGTTTCAATTCAATGGATTGCTCTTGTTTTTCTCCTTTTTCTGCCACCGTTTCTATATTCCGAATTCGCAACCTGATCAGGCGTACGCTAGGTTATCGTTTAAGTATCATCTGGCAAATTGAACGATGACTAGGTGTACTCGTATTCGGCGTTCAATCTTTCTCACTATACTTCTTATCAATTGCGCCTTCAGTTTTTTTCCATTTTTCCTAATTATTCTTGTTATTTGTTTCCAGTAAATCGTGCCCGATCGATAGGCGGGACGACCAGCGATCAATGGAGAGCTGCAGTGCAGGGAGATCCTCTGGTAGGTTACTTGTAAACAACTTTCTTGCATTTGCATACGGGGTTTTAGAAGCTCTTGCTTTTCATAGTAACAGCGTCTATACTTACTCATTTCCTAATACCCATACAATTCTTGCAAACAGGGTAGTCAGTGACTAGTAGTCACTAACGCGAGCCGCCTCTCGTTCGCACCTGCGTTCCTGCGCACAATTGTACCCGGCTCTCGAAATATAGTGATGTGCCCCGCCCTCATGATCATGGAATTCAATGTACCCCCTTGCAGACCCGCGACTCAACAAGCCGCCAGCTGGAGGGAGAGAGCCCGCTGCCGCACAACAGCAGCCCGACTACCAAGGGGCACTTCGCGAAGCGGAATGGTGAGCAAAGGATAGGAAGACAAGTGTTATTATCTGGTAGTTGGAGCGGAGCTCACCAGCGTTTGCAAAAGTTTTCTTACGGATGCGTTGTATTAATTTTGACGTTAGAATAAGGCTTAACAATTTTGTACATTTCTCTTACGCCGCCCCTCGTATGTTCTGACGGAGAAGAAGTACGGTAGCACAGTAACCTCTCAATATCGATTAATCACAGTCTTCTTTCACACCGTATACTATGTCCTGTTCGGGTGGTCCTAATACCACAACTTTCAGTCGCATCGCCCACCTGACCGAGCAGCTGGCGGCCAGCCAGAGGAGAGCCGACCAGGCCGAGAATGTGGGTGGTCTTTGTAGTTTGTAGTTTGATCTCTGATCTTTCAGTCTCGCGACAAGCTCGAATTCGCCTACGACGAGTGCGCGAGCGACCTCAAAGTGGCCAGGGAGTGAGCGATGTTTCTTCTTTTACTCCAGTTTTTAAAATGCGATAGGGGGTGCTAAACGATGTAATGATTCAGTAGATGATTTTTTTTTAAATTAAAGTTTAAAAACCTTTGTATTCGGACTCACATTGACGAAATTCGATTCTAGAAAGGCTATAGTCACGGTGAAGCATAGCTGTGCCAGGCTGTGGGCTCTTTGTTGCGAATAGAATTTTGATAAGATCGATTTTCCAAAAATTAGATATCAGTATTTGACTGGTAGTAATGCTACCTGTGAAACATGGATCGAGGAGGGAGTCATGTCTTGATCAGTCTCTGATTTTCGTCCTACTCTTTTCTTGCAAAGCACACCCTACCTATCATTATTATTCCGTCCACTGTTGCAACTTCCGTGAGTGGCACGGTAGAAGTAGGGGACGTGCATGTATCGATACGTATAGGTAAAGGTAAAGGTAAAGGTAAAGGTCATCCCGTTAATCAAGGCACTTGCGTCCTGCGGGGGATCACTGCTAGGCCAGTGATTACAACTATACAAGATGGAATCTGTAACAATAACCTTTGCAGTCGCATCGCTTCGGTGGAGCGGGAAAGCGCCGAATCGATGAGCGCCTTGCAGCAGCAGTACATTGTGAGTTTTATTTTTAGTAATTGTGTATATTTAAAAACTGTAAACGAAGCAAATATTGGACGACAGGCAGTGGATAGTGCGTGTAGGATCTGTTGCCACAACGAGGTTTTGGAAGTCGATTTTCACCTGGTGAAATTGGGATGTATCGATATTTCATATTAGTACCTGAGAGCGTCAATCGATAACTGTCTAGCTCCTGTTGGTAAAAAATAATGACCAATATTTGCAAAACCATTACCGTAATCTGTCACGCTTGCGTTACCGTAATCTGTAATCTGCCGTAATTACCGTACCATTACTACCATTAGTACCATTACCGTAATCTGTCACCTTCGAAAGTACTCTCCGCCCGACATAATAAGGTTGCATAGATATTTCATATTAGTTGATTATTGCACCAGTCGGTAGTTTTTCGGAGTCTGCTAGTTAAAATAATATCAATTTCTGCACTTTTATTACTGTAATCGTCCCACAGGACGCGCTCGCGACCGCAACGGAGAAATCCAGAGGCAATTGCGAGTGCGATCTTACGGTAGAGTTATAATATATTATATATATTGCCGCAAATATGACATGCTTGTAAAACAATAGTTTCTCATGTTATTCGATTTTCACCCGACGAAATTGTGTTCCATAGATATTTTATATCAGTTGAATATTGGGTCAGTCGATTGCTTTACGGAAGTCTAGTAGTTAAAACAAGATCAATAGTTGCACTTTTATTACCGTAATCCTCATCTCCGAGCTAGTTGTGATTTCGCTCGGGAAGGATTACGGTAAGGGGGTTGTAAATTGCATTGCCGCGACTAGGACATGGTGTGCTTGTGAAAGAATAAATTTTCAAGTTATTCGATTTTCACCCGATGAAGTTGTGAGCCATAGGTATTTCATATTAGTTGAATTTTGCGTCTGTCGATAGCTTTCTGTCGCCTTTTGCTAAAATAAATAATAATCAGTCTTTGACCGTAATCTGCCACGAGACGCCCTAGCGACCGCCGCTTCAGAATGGGGCAGTAGCGAGTGCATTTCGTGGTCAATTATATGTTAAAAAGATCAATAGTTGCACTCTTATTACCGTAATCCCCGTCTCCAATGCAGTAGCGAATGCGGCTTGGAAGGATTACGGTAAGTTGATGGTAAATAGTGTTGCTACGGCTACGATATGGAGCGCTTGACAGAATAGTGTTTCGCTGTTTAGTATTTTCCTCCCGACATACTAGTGTTGCATAGATAATTCTTATTAATGCATTAGAGTGTCAATCAATAATTTTGCGACCTACTCAAAAAAAGATCAATGTTTGTAGTCACATTACCGTAATCTTTTACGCGCGCGGCCGCGACAGCCTCGAAGAATTTCAACCGAAGCAATACGAATTGTGGCTATAGGATTACGGTAAGGGGATTATGGTACTGCGGCAAGGGTATCGACTGTTTGCGAAAGAATAGTTGTTCCGTATTTGGAATTTTCACTCGGTAGACTTGGGATGCATAGATATTCCTTGTAAGTGCATTAGTGGGACTATCAATTACTTTGCGGCTCCGACTTGAAAAAAAATCAATTTTAGCAATCTCATTGCCATAATCCTAATCAACGAGGCAGTATTGAATTGTCTGGGAGGATTGCGGTAAGGTGATTATAAAATGTCTTTCCGCAACTAGGTGTTTGATGCTAACGGGTGCTAACTAGGTGCTAACGTGCGTTTGAAAAAAAATAGTGATTCGCTATTTGTGATTTCCACCCGACATTATAGGGTTGCATAGATAATTCATACCGGTGCATCGCTGCATCTATCAATCTCGCACTTTTTTCACTGAAACCGGTCAATATTTACAATCACCGTAATCCTTCCTCAGGCCGCGCTCGCTACCGCCTCGGAGAAGTCGAATCGAGCGAGGGAGGCGATGGATCAGCGAGATGCGATGAGGGCGGGCATTGATGGACTCATCGCGGAGGGCGTGGCCAAGGCGAGCGAGTTGCTCGAGATGGAGAGGGTGGGAATTTATTTATGTTTAACAGCATTATTGATAGAGTTATGATAAAAACGCGAAATAATTTCGCCAGCTTCGGGTCTTCCAAGTCCACGGTAAGAGAAATACGTGTGGTAGTGGCGAAACGATAGAACTGGCGAGTGAACTGTTCGAGATGGAGAGGGTAGCCGTTTAGCTATGTTTTATTACCACCGGTTGAGTGGGTTGGAAATAGTATCATTCGATGTTGTGGAAGGCAGGAGTAAGGTAGTCGTGGTAGAAATCGGCCATTACTGCATGCAATGTCATCTAATTGTAGATACCTTAAATTAACTGGTATTGTTTGAGCATTCCGGGCACTTCGTCCAATTGGCGGTATTTGATTTTAGATGAGCTATAGTGACAGTGAAACACAGCTGTGCAAGCATACATTTTCATCATCAACAAATTGTTGACGGCTTGCAACGGATGACAGTGGTTGCATGGCATATAAAGCGATATAGTGTGATTGCTGAACATCTGATATCCGGCCATATTGCTACTGATGAGGGGCTGAAATGGGTTCGAAATACGTCGTCTCTTCATCTCACACACTCTCGCTCTCGTCACTGTGACCGATGAAAGAGTATGAGGAATGAAGAAAGAGTTGCTCGACAAGCCGTAAATAGTTTGGCTCTGTACGAATTGAAAGGTCCCTAAAAAATTGAAAGGTCCCAAAAAAATTGAAAGGTCCCAAAAAAATTGAAAGGTCCCAAAAAAATTGAAAGGTCCCAAAGAAATTGAAAGGTCCCAAAAAAATTGAAAGGTCCCTAAAAAATTGAAAGGTCCCTAAAAAATTGAAAGGTCCCTAAAAAATTAATGGTAAAATTGAAAGGTCCCTAAAAATTGAAAGGTCCCAAAAATTTAGCGAAAAATTGAAAGGTCCCATTAAATTTGTTGAAAAATTAGTAGGCCAATGGGAACCATAAATTTCGAAACCAATATCCATGCTCATAGTGAGCATTCATAAAATATCATCCGAATAAGCTTGAAACAAAATTACTATTGCAGTGTGTTAGTCATGAACAGAAAAAAAACGACACTCCGAGTACGAAGATCCCACTCCCCTCCCTAAAGTTAACATCCTGACGGCCCGTTGCCTTGATTTCAGGATAAATCTGTAAATCTGTAAATCTATAGATAATTGAACTTTGTGAAATGATAGATCTGCATCCACCCATATTCAGGAACCATTCATGAACGGGTGTTAATGGCCCTTTACCGGTGGAAGCTCAATATAAGCGAATACTGAGCGAATACTTATATTGAGCTTCCACCGGAAAGGGCCATTAACCCCCGTTCATGAATGGTTCCTGAATTTGGGGGATGCAGATCTATCATTTCACAAAGTTCAATCATCTATAAACAATGAACTATTTGTAAGGAAATAGTAACTTCGAATAATTCGAGGTGGGCTGAAGTTATGCGCGGATTGGCATCTTCTTGACCAAAAGATCAGCCAATTCACACGCAAGGGTTAATGGCTCTTTGCATACAGAAACTTATCGTGAGTGAAATACTGATGAAAGATGTCAATATCAAGCTCTTCCAAAATTCGATTCTCACTGTATCTAGTGCATTCTGTTCATGACTAACACACTGCAATGGTAATTTTGTTTCAAGCTTATTCGGATGATATTTTATGAATGCTCACTATGAGCATGGATATTGGTTTCTAAATTTATGGTTCCCATTGGCCTACTAATTTTTCAACAAATTTAATGGGACCTTTCAATTTTTCGCTAATTTTTTGGGACCTTTCAATTTTTTCCATTAATTTTTTAGGGACCTTTCAATTTTTTAGGGACCTTTCAATTTTTTAGGGACCTTTCAATTTTTTTGGGACCTTTCAATTTCTTTGGGACCTTTCAATTTTTTTGGGACCTTTCAATTTTTTAGGGACCTTTCATTTCGTACAGAGCCAATAGTTTTTACTTTCGTCAGGCAGCTGCGGGCGCATTCCGTGCTGTGAACGAGGAGCTCACGCGGCGATTGGAGGAGTCGCAGGCTGACCAGGCGAGAATGAGGGAATCGATGGTGGAAGCGGAGAAGATTGTCATGAGGTGGGTTATGATAGCAAATCGGAATGCACCTTTCCTTGTCTTGTATGCACTTTCGTTTGAGAAATGGAGTTGGTTGGTAGAGGCGGAAAATTGATAGGGGGAGGTGTAATAGATACGTGCTCACAGCTTTAAAAATGGATGGCCGTTTGGGTTGGGTGAATTGTGATCTTGGTAGGGGGAGTTCTGTTTCAGCGACTGGATAAATTTCATAGGTGCCGCGGTTTGCTAATTTGAGTCTCTCAGATCAGTTAGCTAACAATTCAATCAAACTCGTTGCCAATCTACTCATTTTACTCAATTTGCAGCCGGTGAACGGGGGTGTCACAGATCACACTTATACTGACGAAGGGTGGTGGCTGAGATGGTGTTCATGTTGTTTGTCTAAAAAATGCGCACAAAATTGCGAAGGCTCACTTATATAGTACGGAACGGTAGTATCCCCCACCGAGTAAGGCAGATGGGTAGAAGACAAAATGGTATAGTAGCGTCGCTGCTCTGCATGTACAAATGTGAGATGCTTGGTAGATGTAGAAAATATTAACGATGTTGTCCTTTGATCATGGTCGGGAGGAGGGTGCGGTTTCAGTGGCTGGTGAAGTTTTGTAGATACCGCGATTCGCTAATGCCAGCTTATCCTTTCCCAACAATTCATTCAATGATAGCCAACGTTACTTCCCTTTGTTGAAAATTCATTCAATGATACCTTTCAACAGCCGGTGAATGGTGGTGCAATAGATCGCCCGTATACCGCGAATGGGAGATGGTTGTAGTGGTCGTGATGCCGTTGCCTAAAAATATGCACAGTTGTGTGTTCTAAATTATAAATATGTGGAAAATGTTAGGTGGGTATTTGTGATCTATAGGTAGAGTTCAGTTTCAGCGGCTTGCCAAGTTACGTCACTGCTGCGATTTGCTGATGGGTCGTTGAGAATAGCTTATTGTTGCAATTTGAAACTTTTGCCAATCAGCTCACCTCACTAAACATGCAGTTGCAGGTGAATGATGGTATCACAGGGTCTGCTTATACTGCGGATGGAAGGTGGTTGTAGTGGTGGCTGTGTCTCTATTTCTTAAAAAAAAGTACTTATAAATTGATTACGCAAATAGATGGCTAGCAAATGTTCGATGTGACTTTGGGCGATATATGAATGTTGATTAAAGGGAAGTTCTTCATGCTGATCACTTTCAGAGTAGAGCGGATACACTACCAAAATTTATATTACGCACGCAAATTTATGTGAAAATAAAATTTTTTCACATTTCTCCCCAGACCTCCAGACCAGATTTCCACGAACCAGGGGTCAAATACTCAGGACATAATACTCAGAATGTGGTGTGCTTTTACTATATATCCAAATGTTTGGGCGTGAGAGGGCTAGGTTTTGTGTAATCTGCACTGATTTCGTGGAATAGTGGCATGCATTTCTCCAATTTTTGTTCAAATAGGCCTAAAATGTGGCATGCATAGGTCCTTTCGGGAGTGGTATTTGACCTCTGCCACGAACCCCCTCAGGGACCGGAATCAGTGTATGCGACTCACTATTTATCACTACTCATTGCAGCATGCAGGCGCTGATCGGCGAGGCGAATGAGAAGGTGGAGGCAGCAGAGAAGGAAAAGCAGATGTGAGTCATACGTGATCGTTACAACCGGGCCGGATATCAGGCCACTACTTTTCCATGTTCGGTGTACAAAATACCCTTTTCAACTGTGGTTATCTGTCAGACCACTACGATAGTTACCCGAGTCAATTCTAACAATGAGAAAAAGCAGGCCATTGTTTTTTTCTATGATTGACTTTCAATTGTTCAGTTATACCTGAATTTGTGGGACCTGGATTCCAAGGTATTCTGCCCGGTGGGTTACTAGGGAAAGTGCGGTTGCACGGTCACGATAAGTTGTGAAGTAGCCGCAACTATGTGCTCAATTAGCGGTTTCCTGTTGAAAAAATAACTATTGAGTTTGCTACTTGTTTTTCAACTGTTAATCAAGCATCAGCTGTCGTAGAGTCGGTGTCGTAGAGTCCACGTATCCTGAGGATTAGTCTTAATTGCAATTAAGTTCACTATTTGAATTGGTAGAAATACAAATTTCATTGAACTGCCCTCCATTCATAGTTGTAGCACTAATGTAGGTTTGCGCAAAACCGCGTTCTGCCCACTCCCCCCTCCCCCCTTCCACGCCTCCGCAGACGTTAGCGTTGGGGAGAAACACGATGATTTGGAAAATACCGACAGCCACCGGCGGTGGCCCACAGCTCGAGAGCCTACCCCGTTGCTTTCTTTTCCTTCCGCTGAACTGTGCTTTCATTTCAGGATGCACGCTCTAATGGTCGAAACGAACGAGAGGGTGGAAGCGGAGAAGAAGTTGTGGGTACTTATTTGTATAATTAAGTTAATTATTAAAAATTGGTTATTCGGTTCCTAGCGAGAATGCGGTTTCACGGGTAGGTTTAGTTTGAGAGAAGACACAGATCAATGCTGCTTTGGCCTTTGGAAACTTAATAAGAATAACCATCTAACGAGGAGATTGGAGTTTCATAGAGGGCTCATGGTTTGGGAAGGAAGTTGAGTTGCAGTTACAATACGATGCATTATAAAAAATATTTAAAAAAAGTGCATTATAAAAAAAATTGAATTAAATTAATTGTATATTCCAGTCTAATCAGCGAGACGACCGCGAAGTTGGAGCAGGCAGAGAAGGAGAAGATGCTGTTGTCAGTTATATTTCAGTTTATTATAAAATTATATTTATATTAGTGGCAATATGCTTAATAGAAGTCTCTAATTTCCCCATAGGCTCATTGTGAGATTGAGTTCTCAAATCAAATAACGTGGTCATTGGTGTTTCGACTTCGCCCCAAGTATCGCTGATTATGGTTACGGATGCTGCTCACGAATTGTATCTTCTGTAAGAAAGTAATAAACGGTTTTTTATTCAGAAAAGTGGAGCGGGACTTCTTCGAGAGCGGACTTCTGCATGAAGCGAAAGGAGGAGGAGGGGAGAAGGTGGAGAAAGTGGTGGAGTGGAGTGGGTGAGTGCGGATCAATGCAAAATGCTCGTCAAGAACTATATCTAGAATCAGAAGTAATTCCTTGATTTTGGCCTAGCCATCGCCAGGCCCGGCGTTAATGCTTATTGGGGGTGGTCTTCTGTGGTGGCCAACAGTTCACAAAAATTCTGAGACAAAATCAATAATAGCTTTTTTTTCAGATACAGCAGACGGCCGCTGCGCGAGTACCGACCCGACGAGATCCGAGAGCTCGCGCAACTGCGAGAGACGGTGGAGAAGTGAGTACGGTAGCTGGATTTATTGATTTGTAGTTTTTCACCTTTTTTTAGTTGTAGCATGAAAGAATTTCGTTTCTTAATTGTGGGTGTTGGCTCATGTGAGATTTGGCCGCGCGGTGAAACCGAAACTTAACTTTTCAAAAGAATAAATGCGAGAGACGGTAAACAAGTGCTGGTTTATACGGTAGCTGGTTTTATAGAATTGGGAAATAGTATTGCTTAGGGTTGACCGTTCGCACAAACGCAAGCGACTCGCAATGAGTGAAGAATGACTCTCATTGCGCAATGAGACGAATTTCGATACGCAATGGATGCGCAATGCAAATTGATTTCCTCTCATTGCGCAATTCGTCCGAGGCGGCGGAAAAGCTCGAGAGCAGGGGTGAAACATATTCGAATTGCGAACTCATTCCACTCTCACCCATTCTTTACCTCGCCGAATCGAACAATGCGATCGATGCGCAATGGATGCGCAATGCAAATTGATCGAGTCTCATTGCGCGATGAGAGTCGATTTCGCTCGGCCATTGCGCAATGGATGCAAATCGCTCGTCTCGATTCGCAATTTTCGCTATTCGATTGCGTTGCGTCAACCCTAGTATTGCTTCAGAAACTGCTAGTTTCTAATTATGTTTGTAGTACACGCATGCCAAAAAAGCTGTGAGTGGCGGCTTATTAGAAATTTGTCCGGGCAGTGAAACCGAAACCTTGTTCCCCAAAAAAACTATCCAGTTTCCAGCTACAAGGTTCGCTGTGCGCGGTTTCGTGAGGAATTGGACGCGAAAAAGGAGAAAGAGAAGAAGGAACGGTGAGAGACGAATCAAAAGTACGGAATATGTAGTTATTAGAGTTGATATTCCGAGTAACTCGGCACTCGCGAGTGGAAAATGAGAAATCCACTCGCGAGTGGATTCCTTCGCACTCGCGAGTCAAATTCACTCGCCGAGTGAAATGAATTACTAGAATTATTACTAGTAGTAGAATAACTAGTAGTTATTCTAGAGAATCGTGTATTAATCTTAAAAATGCTGTTCCATTACGCTGCTCTTCATGGAATCTCAGAATGCATCATTCGCATGCGTTTGGTCAAGAATGGATGCTGATTTGATCTTTGATCTCTGATATTTGCAGCAACAGCTTGCTGCACAAGGATCTGCAGCAGGCGCTCAAGCGGCAGGCGATGCTGACCCTGTGAGTTTGGGGTTGCGCGGGGAGGATAGATATGCATTTGCAATCCCAAAATGTTAAGTCGATCCCCATTTCGTGAAAAGTTTGTATTGGAAGTTCCAATTTGGAACTGGTGCACGCTTTTGTGATCGCCTTTTTATCATTTAAATATCTGCTCCAGAGAACTCGAGACGCTGAAGAAAGAGAAAGGGTCAGCTAGCAAAGAGAATGAGGTTATCGAGCCGAATTGGGATTCAAACAAGAACGACTATGTTATCGAGCCCGTCTGGGAAACGAGCAGGTATTTTACAATTATTTTATGGTTATTTTTCCTTTTTTGTTATTCTAAAAACAATTTATGATGGAGCTTCAACGTTTATTTGGTGATTCGCACCCCGTGGATGCGGGATGCAGCAATGCCTCATACTAGTGTTCACTCCTTCATTGCAGTAACTGAATTACTTGGACGAAAAAAAATCAAAATTTATTTATTGTTGTTTCACTTTTAGAAAGACACCCGTGATGCTGCCGGTCTGGGAAACGAGCAGGTACTTTTATAATTTTAATATGATATTATAATTATTCTTGCAAAAAAAGTTTACATTCTGTCATTCTAAAATTAGACCACGATTGCTTGACGGTTTATAAACGGTTTCGTAATTTTCGAAATCCACCCAGTGGCTTTGGGATACAGTTATGTCTCATATTACTGATCACTCTTCTCTGGCAGTAAAATTGTTGTGTGTTTGGGAGAAAAAAATATTATATTGTTATTATTAAAAAATATTATATTGTTATTATTATTTTCACTTTCAGAACGACTCACGCGTACACGGGCGTTCTTCGGGAGGGTGGGCAAGGAGTGAGCGGAGGTGGAGCGGAGAGGGGCGTGGCCAGGTTAGTGGAAGGAAGAAGTGATGGCAATTCGGCATCCGCTTCTCCTCATTCGGCGTACTCTCTCGTCTGCCTGATAGTCAATAGAGCATTCGAAATGAGGAAAGGCGCGTATTGTACTACTTTCTTAATGTATAACTAAAAGCCGCACCACTGTCTGAGACCTTGTTGGGTTGATGTTCAGGGTTTTTTAACCAAAATGATGGGGCGTAGACATGCTAGTCAAAGTTAAATCACGCGGTTTTCGGTTCCTAGTTTCGCTCTTCAATTGACTTGCTTATAGCGTTTCAATACAGCGATGACAATCATTACGTTCACTTTATCTTAATCTTAGTTGTTTCACGTTTCAGAGTTTCTATGTCCACACTCGGGATACAGTGTTTCTGGTATCTTGATTCCACGGAACCAAAAATATAATTGCCATACGAAATGAGACGTACTGACAATGAGCGCATGTCAGCATCAATTCAATTATTTCATTCGCTTTAACTCAGTAATTTCAAGTTTCACAGTTTTTGTATCAGCAGCTGGGCTACTCGTTTGCTATTAGCGTTTCTTCCTGCCTACAAAAATAACAAAAAGTTAATTACCAATTCTTTAAATAATGCTTAGTTTTGTTCAGAACGCTACTAGAGTTGCGGCCGATTGCTGCGAAAATAATTCACTCACTTTAGCTGAGTAGTTTCACGTTTCGTGGGTTTCATATCAGCGGTCGTGCAGCACTTTGTTTGCTATGAACATCTCTTGCCGCCTACATAAAAACAATAACAACAAAATGTTTCCACGGATCACCGATTCTTTTTTTTAAAGTTTAATTGTGCCCATTGTCAGGACGCTGCTCGAACTGCGCGCCATTGCGACGGCATCGGCGGCTGCCCTTGCAACGGCCAGCAAGTGGGATGTGGAGGAGGAAGAGGAGAGGGAGAAGGAGGAGGAGGAGAGCAGGAAGAGGACCAGGGAGCAGGCGGAGAGGGAGGTCAGTTATGGGGAACTTCTCCGTTTTTTTGGCCCGGGCTACGACCGCTCTGAATGTGAAAGGGTAGGGAATGAGAATGATAGGGAGAGAATGCCCTATGAAAAAAATGTTGGGCCAAAAAACAGAGAAGTGCCAGTTATTGTTAGGCCGCTCTATTCGGCAAGCAGTCTTTAGTTGTGGAGGTGGTACGCAAGTGCGGTTTGTGTTTCGATGAATACTGATGAGGTGGACGATTGGCCAAGCATTAGTAACGGAGACGGTTATATGACGCACTACAAAAAAATTTGCTCAGTTGAAAAAAGAGCGTTGCTTTTACGATCCGCGTCTGCGTATTCTCCAATTATCATTTTATCAATACTAAATGAGTGCACCGTACAAAGAATAAGACAGTATCAGCTTTCCAGTCCACTTCTTCCCAGTCCTCCTCATCTACAGAGGCACCGACGACGTCTCCGGCCCGCCGTCGACGATTCATCGAGAATCCCGTCAAATAGGTCCGGTAAAGGGGGTACGGTAGTCAGGGTACGGTATCGATTAGTAGGATACGGTAGAAACTGGTTGTTGATCTCACGGTAACAAATACGGTATCAGATTCGTATCATTTTTACTAACACGGTACTTTAACTATCTCATTGTTAATCCTAAACGTTGTAATGTCGAATTTCTTTGTTGATTGCAATTTTGTATTTCGCCAAGCTGAATAAAGTGTTTAAAAATTATTTATTTAGGTTATATGTTGTACTATGCATGTGTTGTGCCCTCACTGTCGTACCTGTGCATGATCTTTGGTTTCTGTGAAAAAAAGGAGAATGATTAGTTTGTTGAGTAGGAAAGTTTGGGTTTCATTGACCTTCTAATATACTTGCCCATACCTATGCTTCCCTAACCCTCGGATCGTTTTGCAGTAGGATCTTCTTAATGGTTGACACAATGTTGTGCCATTAGCACGTTGGGATTAAGTTGCGCAATGCTGCCCAATGTGTCATTGTTTAGTGTTATCTGGATAAGTGGTTCTTTCGGGCCTCATATCCTCGCCCTCTCTCTATTATCTCAATGCAAGTGCTTGTTGCGCAATACTGCAGTATGTGTGGAGTAGTCCATCCGAGACCAATTGTCTAAAAAATGTATGGAACAGTGGGAGGCGGAGTTTTATGCATTCGTGAGAAAAGAGTAACCGTTGACGAATGATGGATGGTCGAGTGATCATTGTTTCTCTTGATTTATGGGCCACCTAGGCGAAAATTTGAGAAAGAAGCGTTGCCACTTCTCAGCTTACCCCTCTCTTTTATCTTCCTTCCCTATCAATGCTTATCGCGCTCGTTGTTTTGTTTGATAGATGGCTTCTTTAGCACCATTCTAAACAATCCGATAACTGCGCGATCATCTGTCACTGTGCATTGCCATTTCCTAGCACCACCTTCTTTCACCCCTTCCATCTTGTTTTTGTTGTGCCGCTAATAATAGCGCGACGCTCACACAGTGATATGAGGCACGAACACTTCTTATCACTCATTTTCCGGTCTTTCCGTCTCTATTTTCGCTAAAAATAGGCGAAATGGAATGCTTTTCTTACGTCTGCTCTCATCAGTTTTGACTGGCACCACTCTTGTCAGAGCATGAATCACGAACAAGAGTGCGGCTGTCAGAGTGAGCTCTCTCGATTCCGCGTGCTCCCTAGCTTCTTTGATTGAAGAGAGATCGCACAGAGTGAAGAGACGGGGTTGCCATACAAGAGTATGCCTAGCTTGTTCCGCTATACGTTATGGGCGCGGTATGTTGGAGGAATTTCTTCGCCATTTTGGGCCATGACCCCCATGGATACTTGGGTAGAGGAGTGACCTCCCGGGAGAGTACTCCCCGGAGAGTATCGTTGGCACCTATGTTCTTATCATAATATGATACGATCATAACCATCACTTTAGTCTCTGTATGTTGTTACACCGTGATTCGAAAGTTCAACTTCGTATCAGATGGCATTTGCGAGACGAGTATGTGTTAGGAAAGGAACATTCGTATAGTTCCATGATATTGGCAGAGTTTAGTGATGAGGTGTGCTCTTAGACTTTACTTTGTCCTTTAATCGGGAAGAAGTAGGGTGGTGTGAATAAAGAAAACGTTTGGGGACACCTTACTTTACCCGGGGCGCCTCGCTTCCCACCGGCTGGCATTAGATGAGTCATGACATTCGCCTGGGGAAGAGGGCACTTTTTCTTGGTTACACTATCTTGATGCTACTCTCACTCTGGATTCCCACTCTCTACAACTCTCGTGCTCTATCTTTTCTCTGCCTGATACGCTGGGGTGGGAGGGATATGCGAGCGTAGATTGTGCGATTCTGTCTTTTCTTTCTATCATATGATCTATTGGGGCGGTCTAGTCATTTATCATGCTCTCTGTGATTGACTAGGCGGCGAGAAACGGTGAAATCTAGAGGCGAAATTTTGGTTGATAGATCAAGCGCTGATTTGAGGGCGAAAATTAGGGGAGTGTTGTTCATTTTTGACAAGCTTGGTAAGGACACAGGGTGATAAGGGGCAGAGGGCGATTCTGTTATAATCAGTGACCTTATCGATTGAGGGGGTGGAGGACTTTTGGGGGCGACAAATGATGTATGTAGGGTGGATAGGCGACTGACAGTTGGCACTTGGGTGAATAGTGCCATATGGCTCGCCTGACTAGCTACACGTTATTGGGCACGTTTCGATATCTCCCAATCGATAGGTCAATCGGATGTCGATTTCGTAAATTTGTGTTCAAGGAGTCGGAGATGGTATCGTGTGTGTGTATTTTGAGATGCGATCGGATTAGGTCAGCGGGAGCAGCCAACACACGTTCAGTTGCGCATGAAACGTGTTTAAGCGCGTCTCCGGGAATTTGAAATTGTAGTAATCTTCTCCTCAATGTGACCGCTATCTCGCTATTCTGTCATCTGTGTTTCAAGGAAATTGAAGAGACAGTTAATCGCATTTCAAACGTGTAAAAGTTGCCGACTCTGCGTGCAATGAATCACGATTGCTACCTCGTTTTCGTCGCCCTTTTCCCTCTTTATCGAGAATTTTATGAATTTCCCCTCTCGTTATTGCCCTTCTCGAAACATCGTTTCCATTCAGATTCTTTGTTTTTGAAAATAGCGATGGTGAAACGGTACGCGCCTCTCCTCGTTTAGAGTGCTCTCTTGTCGGTCATACAGACGAGAGAGTATGCGGAATGAGGAGAGACGAATGCCGAATTGTTGTCGTTAGTTAGTTCACCTACTGCTTTTTTTCAGGAATCGATCGGTCGTCGAGGTTCGCCTGCCGGAAACTGGCAACGAGGAATGGACGGAAAGGATGCGAGCATGGGTGAGGAGATTGCTGCTCTTTGATCCCCTCCCCTCCCTCCCTCTGTCTTTATCGGGCTCTCCAACGTTATCTCACCTGATAGAATGTGAAAAAGGGAGAGGCGATCATTAAGCCAATGATTCTCCGCTGGTTCTTGATAATTGAAACATGATTTGGGTACCAATTGTGAGCACCTTTTGTAAAATTGAGCTAGTGAGCGTACGTGACACGAGTGGCTACAATATTGGCAGTGAAAAGTTGTTCGAAAACGGTAAACGCGATTCAAATAGCGGAACTTGCATGAAAGACTGAATTTGTGAACTTAGGTTTCACCGTGTAGCCAATAGCCGCTGTTGACTCGCTTGCAAATATTGGGCTCTTCTGAGGTGATGGAAAAACTAAATATGTATTTAAATTTAAAGCATTAATAATAATTCACAGGTTGCGACCGGCGCAGCACGAGCAGCAACTACAGCATCGAGCTGCCCGCAGTGGTGAAGAAGGAGGAAAGGGAGGAGAGGGATGAGGAGGAGGAGGAGGGGAGGGAGAGGTGAGATGAGGGAACTGAACTGACAACTGTGAGCGCGTTATTGCTGGTTGCATCGATCTTGTAATGGCGCTATCAGTTACCTTGTTTTCCCGTTAAAAAGGGAAGAAAGGGTGGAGGGGTAGGAGAGGTGAGCAATATGTACTGTTGTGAAGATCGGTCTCGCAGAGAAATGGCCCTCCCCCCCCTAGTATGGGGATGAGGCCTCAAGCGAATATTAGTTGTGATTGGATAATATCAATTCGAAGTATCATAGATTGTCCGTAGTGTACGAGATATGCAGCATGTGAAACATAAATGTTCATGATTGGCGAAACGTTAATGCAAGCCAAACCAGACAGGAATCTGCCGAGGGTCTAGGGAAGGAAAAGAAGTGGTTTAAACTAGTCTTTGATCTTTCTAGTCTCATCGCCGATCTCCGACGGCAGCTGGCGGAGTGCGAGGAGGTGGGTGATCTTTGGTCTTTGGTCTTTGATCTTCCATTGTTTCCAGTAGTGGTTGATTAACGTGGTTCATGGTATAGTAAATCAATTACTTGACTAACACATCTATTAGGTTCCTTAACAAAGCTCTGAGTTTGTAGATGTGGGCGATCTTTGATCTTTGTAAGACGATTGATCTTTGATCTCTTTCCAGGAACGCGACGTGTACGAGGCGCAGATGAACGAGTGGACGGTGAGTGATTTAATTAATTATTTTATCTATTAAGTTATATATTTAATTTTTATTTCTAAATTCCCTTTTTGATGAGATTGACGAACCAGAGAAAGTTGCGTTTCATCGATTGCTTGTTAGTCCTTGCGCGGTTCGTTCGCATTCTGTGTGCAGCGCATGTTAGATAAAAACACGTATCTTATTATGCCGGTGATCACGGTGTTAACTTCACAATCTCGTGCTGGAATCTTCCCACCATCTTGTTACGTGGTAGGGCTTTGCACCAGCGAGATTAGCGCTGCGACGATTGCTCTTAATCCTAAGCGACTGCTGCTGAACAATTCTGCTTGCATTCCGCTTTTAGAAAAATCGTTACTGTTTCCAGTAGAAATTTTCTATTAGTTCCGATCTGTGAGACCCGGGTAATTAGTTGGTAGCTATGAACCATTTCTCCAGTGAGATTGACGCCGCATCGTTTGCTCCTAACCCTGACAAGGGAAGGGCATAAGTGGTCCGATCTCTCGAGCTAAACTGTTGTTGCCAAGTGAAAGGTACCCCATAGGGACGTCCAAAACCGCTTTGAGTGGATTGGATATAGGTTTCCTAAGAACCGAAAATCGATATTCAAATTTACATGCTTTTGCATGGGAAAATTTCAAAAACAAAACGCGCACTCCTCTACCATTCGTAGGGAAATAAGAGCATGGCCCTCGTAGTGTAGTGGATAAAGCGTCCGCAAAATATTTTGAAGGTTGTTGGATCGAAACCTTTTGCTGCAAATTTTTTTTGCTGTATTATAAATGTATTTTGGAGTTGTTTTAGTACAGTTTTCTTACTTATTTTATGAATTTGCTCTCTTGCTGAGCATAAAAGTTGAATTTTATTCCCTATATTTGTTGGTAGTTGAACGAGGCCGTTTGCGAATAAAATCGAGCAAATTTGACCGCTTTCAGCAAAGATGAGCTCTGATTGTGAGTAAACATCAGATTCCGAGTTAGTTGGAAGTGCTAATACGAATGGGGGTTATGTGTCGTGGTCTGAAAATCAATTGAAACGACAAAAAAATAAAGGGAATAAAATCCAACTTTTATGCTCAGCAAGAGAGCAAATTCATAAAATAAGTAAGAAAACTGTACTGAAACAACTCAAAAATACATTTATGATACAGCAAAAAAATTCTGCAGCAAAAGGTTTCGATCCAACAACCTTCAAAATATTTTGCGGACGCGCTATCCACTACACCACGAGGGGTCATGCTCTTCCTTCCCTACGAATGGCAGAGGAGTGCGCATTTCGCGTTTGAAATTTTCCCATGCAAAAGCATGTAAATTTGAATATCGATTTTCGGTTCTTAGGAAACCTATATCCAATCCGATCAAAGCGGTTTTGGACGTCCCTATGGGGTACCTTTCACTTGGCAACAACAGTTTAGCTCGAGAGATCGGACCACTTATGCCCTTCCCTTGTGAGCGACTGCTGCTGAACAATGGCTCTTGAAAGACCGCTTTCAGAAATATCCTTTCTGTTTCCAGCACAAATACTCTATTAGTTTCGACCACCCGGGTAATTAGTTAAGAAATTATGTCGCATTTCACCCGCGAGATACGCGCCGCGTCGATTGCACTTGAACCATACATTTTCATTGTCAACCGGGGACCGAAAATATTCAGTGGTCTGACACTAAAAGCAGAAAATATATAGTGGTCTGATGGCTTAACACCCGATTTTATAGCTGATATATTGTGGTCTGACAACAGATTCCATTAAATATATAGTGATCTGATTTCCGGCCCGGTAGCTATGAAAATGTATGACTTGAACCCAAGCGAACGCCGTTCGGCAATAATATCTTGGTTTCTGCATTAAACATTCATACAAACGCACAATATTCAGAGGAACGGAGCCATTTTCTAGCGATATAAATGGGAAATCAATTAAACAATTAATAATATTATTATTTTCAGTGGTCTGACACTAAAAGCAGAAAATATATAGTGGTCTGATGGCTTAACACCCGATTTTATAGCTGATATATTGTGGTCTGACAACAGATTCATACAAACGCACAATATTCAGAGGAACGGAGCCATTTTCTAGCGATATAAATGGGAAATCAATTAAACAATTAATAATATTATTATTTTAATATTTAATTCTCTGCAGGAGCACGAGCAGCAGCGGGCTCGTGATGAGCAGCTCGCGCTGGTTGAGAAGAAGGAGAAGGAGCGGTGAGTGGGTGGGGGGTGACCTACCGCATCGAATATTGGGTAGGCTGATTAATTTCGTTGTGGCCTACGTGCCGACGTGAATGACAGGGGAATTATAGTAGGGAATTAATGATCTAACCAGGCAATTCTTTGGCGCTGGTTGAGAAGAAGGAGAAGGAGCGGTGAGTGTAGGGGGGGGGGGTATGCATAGTGTTCATTTCATTCGAAATTATGTATACCGCAACAAGGGGAAGGGAGTCATCTACACCATCTATTTTTGGATAGACAGACGAAAAAAACAAAAAAAAATCGGAGCCTGGCAGATTCCTGCTTTGACAAGCATTCAATGCATGCTACTGCGCGATAACTACGATTCTGTTGAGACCTTTGTTAAAAAAAAAAGATAAATATTATTTTTCAGTGGTGAGAGACTGATTGGAAGGTCTTTGGCCTACTGCATAGGGTTTTTTGGCTGCGTGATTGAAATGACGGGTGACTGTGATTTATGTGGTGGTTCTGTGCCCCACCCAGCATTCAATTCGTCTTCGCCGTGGCACTTGACGATTCAGTGTAGAAAGCCCATCGAAAAGATAAATGAGTCACATTTAAAATGACTGATTATTAAAATAAATACCTCCTCAGAGTCGCCAGCGCAGAGCGAGCAGCAATGGAGGCGAGTCTGGCGGAGGCGAGGGAGGGAGAGAGGTGAGTGATCGGTCTGCATTGATGTTGGAGATGAGTGATTGATAAGGCGTGCTACTGATCTTGTCAGCATAAATGACAGGAGAAATCGTATAGAAGGTAGGGTATGAGTTATCGAACCAGGCGGTTTGTAGCTCTGTCGTGCATTCAATTCTCCTTCGTCATGGCGCTTGCCAATTGTGTGTATATGATCACGAGAAAATATAACTATTTCATTCATAAAATGAGTGGATGCGAAGGGGAGAGGGGGGGGCTACATCACCAACTATCTGAATGATTGACTGTAGGATATAAGGTAGTACAAACATGCGGGTTTTGGTTCCACGCTCTTGCTAATTTATCCTGACCATGATTGGCGACAATTAGATTGTGGTTTCTGACCTAAATAAAATCACGATAAAGAGGACATTCCAGAGCGGCCAATGCAGAGAGGAATGTGATGGAAAGGAGTCTGGCGGAGGCGCGGGCGATGTGCGAGGTAGGCAATTTATCTTTATTGTAAAAAAATGTACTCAATTACATCATGGCAGACGCTGCACTTGTGTTTCAGCACTTTGATAAGAGCCTAGAGAAATTTGTGATGGTAATTGAGCAGCCGGTTCTAGATATTTTAAAAATCGTTCTAAAAATCTTTTGGAGCATTTACTAATTTCTAAATTGTAAAAAAATCAAGAATTGGCGTTTCGCTAGTACTACAAGAGCAAGTAGTACAAGAAAACAGTTATGACAATTAATAGAACTCATATATGATATAATCTAGCATGCAATTTCGTTCTTGGACACAGAACAAGAGATAAATACTAGTGAAACCTGTGGTGCACTGGTGTTTCATCAGTCGTATAAGCACCATCGGCAAGTAGTCGTGTCGATAATCTCACGATAGTTTATTCATAAAAAATGTAGCGAAATTCTGGTTTTTGGGATGAATTGAACATCAGAGAGAGAAACTGATGCACTGGTGTTTCACGTTTCGTATATGCGCAATCAGCAAGTTATGGTGTCAATATTATTTCGACCGATTATGAAAAATATTCAGAGTAGCAGGAGACGCCAGTATTTTGCGCTAAATTCGACATAATAGAACGAATCGATGATCTGATGTTTCACTTGTCCTATACATATGTGTAATCAGCAAGAAGTAGTATTAATAGCCTACCGGTTGCTTCTATATAAAACAACTTCAGAGTAGCGGGAAGGGCTAAATTGATAAAAGCCGATGCACTGGTGTTCCAGCAGTAGCATAAGCGCAATTTCCAAGTAGAGATTTCAATGAAAAGTCAGTTCTCATTTTTCCAAAAAAAAACACGCACACATTGGAATCTGTTCAGAGCAGCGAGAAGTTTGCGCTTTCGGCAAATTAGGTAAATGGGATAAAAGCGATGAACTGGTGTTTCACCAGTCGTATGAGTGCAACCAGTAGAGAATGGAAACAGTGATACATCAGCGATCTTTTGAAAACATATATTTAGAGCAGCCAGCAGCTAGCGACTGCAGCAGTGGCCGAGAAGCGCCGGGTGGAGGAGGAACTGGACAGGTGCAAGGTACGGTAGTGTGGTGGATTACGGTAGTCACGGCTATTGATGATAACATGATTACTGTAAGTGATTTAACAAGGTACTGTAGTTTGTTGGAGCACGGTAGTCAAGTCAAGGTACCGTTGATGGTTAGAGAGTTACTGTAGACAACTGGGCATTTGCAAAGGAGGTATAGTGGATTACGGTACTTTGGCTTATTAATGATGGGGGTGCATGCTAGATGATTAATCAACGTACGGTGGCTTACTGAATACGGTAGCCCGCGTTCTGCTTATTGATTGTAGTAGGGTTACTGTGAACCTGAAGGTACGGTAGTTCGCTTGATTACTTCGCATTAATATAGTTTACCCACAGACGGATTTCGAGTGGAATCGGAAGAAGTGGAACGATAGATTGGAGGAGGCCGAGAGGGAACGAGCGAGGTTTGTCGCTCTCGATTAGCAATGATCATTCAGCCAGACGAAACTAGCGAGCAAATAAAATTAAGAGATTCCAGCTACGTATTAGTCCGTCAATATTACCTTATCTATATTTGGTCAGAGGGTGTTACACAGCATGAAAAATTAAGTGAGCCCAGTAATGCATTAGTCTACCACTTGTTCATGCTCTCTTGTGGGTTACAGAGTTTTAGAGAGCATGTGAAATGAAGAGAGTCATACAATTCCTCATAGATTGGAAGTGTCGCTCAAGTGGGAGAGGATGGAGCGAGCGAGGGAGCAGCAGGCGGATACTGTGTGAGTTATTGATTGATTTATTGATTGATTGGAGATATTATTCGTCGTAGAAGTACCGGCGGATACGGTGTGAGTTATTGATTGATTTATTGATTGATTGGAGATATTATTCGTCGTAGAAGTACCGGCGGATACGGTGTGAGTTATTGATTGATTTATTGATTGATTGGAGATATTATTCGTCGTAGAAGTACCGGCGGATACGGTGTGAGTTATTGATTGATTTATTGATTGATTGGAGATATTATTCGTCGTAGAAGTACCGGCGGATACGGTATGAGTTATTGATTGATTGGAGATAGTAATCGTCGTAGAAGCACAGGTGGATACGGTGTGCGTTGTTGATTGATTATATTGATTGGTTGGAGTATCGGAAGTGTGTTGTTTTTTGCAACAGACAATCACGGAAGAATTGAAAATGTATGAAAGTTCCGAGTCGTTGTAGTGTTGACCAAACGCAAATGTGCCTCGCAGCATTTTTTGATAGCGTATGATGTATGGATTTTGAACGGTTAGCTCCGGTCAATTGATCAGCCGCAATAATCACAATATTGTAGCGCAACGAGAACACGAAAGCGCCAGGTGCATTTCGCTGCTCATTGTGTTGAATAAAAAGCCTTTCATAAACATTTTGAAAATGAGTCTATTGAGAACGAAATGGGGCACAGATTGAACAGGCCCAATCACAGCTTCCCCATAGCGGAGTGAAAACACGCAAGCGCATGGTGCGCTGTGTAGATTTCATTGGGATAGGGACTTGAAATCTATGGACCTCCATCGTTGATTGATTGCAACGTAAATAGGTGTCTCTTTTTGTAGCGGGATTAAAACACGAACACACCTGACGGCCGTTTTAGTCGATTCATAGCGATTTGAGTGGGAGTTTATGAATATAAGGGGAATTTTGCTCATGAAAATCATCATAAATGCATATTTCTAGCGGGAAGCGAGCACGGAAGCGCCTGGCGCAGCTCACGAGGGACAACGAGGACCTCAAGGACCGCAACGAGAAGCTGCTCGAGCGAATGGAGAGGTGGGCTAGACCCTTATAAGAACATTCGGGACGAGATGTCAATTGGTATGACAGAAGTATACGGTAAAATAATTCTTACATGTTACCAAGTGATGGTGACAGACGAGGCATCTGCATAGGGATTGATGGGATACCCTATGAGAAGCAGACTAACAATTAGACCGCGCAATGAGAAGCTGTTCGAGCGAATGGAGAGGTGAGGAAATATTATTAATATTGCGCCTCTTCATGTCTCTTACTCCCTCACTGAGCAAGAGGAACGTAAAAGGGGAAAGGATGACCTAGGCTTGGTCTTTAAAACTAACAAAATAACTAGTTATATTGTAGGGAAACGCCCTACACTAGTGGTAACGTGGAATAGGGAGGGACGTGTTGTGTTGACATCTACTGATCTAGCGTTTCACATTTAAAAATGAGAGAGTATTGTGCAATGCATGTTGCATAGTGACCGATTGTCTTGGGTTTCACGAATTTATTAGTTGGACCGCGCTTGCTGAATTTAATCTCAAGCTCTCATTGTTTCCATACAACGATATCATCGCCTATCCCAGCTCATAAGGGAAATATCTGCTTCAGTAACCCCCCTTGCTTTGTGTTTCGCCATTGTTACTAGTTCGGCCACGCTTACTGAATTTAATTCGATGCTCGGATCGTCCTAAAATAATAATGACTACGCTTATACCAGACATTCGAGTAATAGTGGTTTCATAAATACCCGTTGACTTGTGTTCCACCATAAATATTAGCTCTGGCACGCTTGATGGATTTAATCTGCATCACCTGTCTGCTACAAAACACCGCGGAGAGGCGCGGGCTGATTTGACAATATTAATGATGCTACATTGCAGACCGCGCCACGTCGACAGGGAGGAGCAGCGCGTGAGGGAGGAGAGAAGGGAGACAGAAAGGAAGATGGAGAGACTGGAGAGGATCAGAGAGGAGATGTGAGTGGAGTAAGGAGATGCATGCTAGACGCGACGGGTTACGATACATGTGGCCAATGTTATTGCGGTAATATTAGTATTTTTTATATTTCTGAAAGATCAAGAGGAATTGATAATGTAGTAAGCTCAAACATTGACTAGTAACGTGTATGTGGAACTCCGGTGTCGCGTGTCGCTTAAATGGCAGGGTTGGGGGAGGAGAGGAAGATGGAAAGACTGGAGAGGATCAGGGAGGAAATGTGAGTCGGGCTAGAAAAAAGAATGAAAAAGTGAAGATGTGGCGCTATTGAATTTCGTTTGCTCGAAAGGAGCTTGAGTTTTAATATTTAAAATTATCACCTAGCGAAACGATAAATACTGAGAAATTACAGATCACCTTGATGGTGGGGTATCTTTGAAACTCAGATTTGTCTGTGGGTTGTCAAATTTATCTGCGTGGTTCTTGCTAGCGAGGCACAAGTAAAAGTTTTTTAAATTGTGTTTTTCTCGTGTTTTTTTTTTCAAGTCGAAGATGGTTGCCTTTTTGATGTCAGAATTGTTTGATTAATTTATATGGGGTGGTGCAGAAAGATCAGCGCACCACGCACGATTATTAACTACTTTCCAACCTCCTTCGTGCATGTCGAAGGTGGTTGTTTTGTTTAATGTTAAAATGTTTTTTATATAGGGATGCGCAGGAAGATCAGCGCACCACGCACGATTATTACCTTTCTGATATTCATGAATCCCATCTCTTGCAGGTCGAAAGTGCTGGAGAACAGTGCGAGCGTGCACTCGCGACTGGAGAGGGAGAGGGACGAGATGAGAGAAGCGGCCAGGGGAGCGGAGCAGGAGAGACAGAGAATGTGAGTAGGCGGAGTTCGATCTTTGATCTTTGGTTGGCCTATTAGTTAGTTGACTTTGGTTGCTGCTCTATGAGTGTATGCCAACGTGAAAGGAGAATCTATCGGCTCTTGTTCCGAAGACGGTGTTATCTAGAAGTCATGGAGCGGTAAACGTGCGAGTGTCCATGCCGCTTTAATTATGATGTCGTTTAAACCAAACTTATCTTTGATCTCTCCAAATCTCAGCTCGATCGAGCTTTGCTCTCTGCGCGGCCGCTTCAACCTTCTCGACGCGGAGAATGAGAGGATGGCTCAGCGACTGAGGGAGGATGAGGAGAGGCAGAGGGAGGAAGGAAGGAGGATGAGGGAGATGGAGATGGAGAGGAAGGAGATTGAAAAGGAGATGGAGGAACAGAGGAAGGAGAGGTGAGCGGAGATGGGGTATTTGGGCGATGATTGATTTCTATTACTTAACTGCAATAGGTTTCTCTATGGTGGAAATTATTTAACGTGTATTGGCCGGTGGGCGGTTCGGATATTGACTAGAATTTCTAGCTGATATGTATTTTATGGACTCGATAAAGCGTGAAACAGAGTTGGATATGAATCGGGGAGTCTACTATCGATGTTTTAAAATATTACAATTATACGATAAGCCGAATTCTATCCATTGGCTAAAAATTTTCATTGACCATCTTGTAGAGACTGTGAAGCAGGGAACAGGCGGTTGAAAAGTAATGGGTTTTTGCATATCTAATTTTCATTGAACGCATTCTAGATTCGATGAAGCCGCAAAGCTACGGGAGGACCTCGCCAAGGCTCAGGGAGAACTGGAGGAACTGTTGGACATCTACAAGAACAAGTGTGTTTTTTAATCTTTGAACTTTTTAAATTTCAACAGAATACGAACGATTACTTTAGTTGAGTGGGGTTGATTGAAAAAAAAACTTTTTATTGATGAACAGAACTGCACATTATTGGAAAATAATCTATGTTGAGTTTTTTTTTGCAGAGACGCTGAAGCAGAGAAGCTGCGTGATGATCTCGCAGAGGCACAGGGAGGAGTGGAGGAACTCTCCAATAACAAGTGGGCTTTTGATCTTTGATCTTTGATCATATAAACTAATTATTGATATGCATTACTGAACATTCAATAGAACACGAGCGATTATCTCAAAGCTGAATATTTTGTTTTATTTCGAATTGATGAGGGAATTCGTTCAGTACTGGATACAATTTACTTTGGGTATCTTGTAGACACGCTGAAGCAGAGAAGCTGCGTGATGATCTCGCCAAGGCACAGGGAGAAATGGAGGAACTGCGGGACATCAACGAGTTCCTCGTCAAGACCAAGTGAGTTCTGGATTTTGATCTTTGATCTTTGGTGGAACTGTAGGTTGATCTTTGATCTTCAGAACGGGCGAGCTCTTCCAAAAGGTGCTTGAGGCGAGGGAGAGGATAGGGCAGCTAGAGAGGTTTTTTTGGTTCATGTTGTAAGATAGGCTAGTAATTTAGTGCATGAAGCCGTTAATTGGCCTATCATTTAAATCGCTTTTATAAGTAATTTTGACCGTGAAAATAGTGTGCCAAGTTACAAAAGAGTATTGTGGTTGCAGTCGTAATAATGCCTTCGCAACCCTGGAAATCGTCTGTAATTCAGGGAGATCCAATCGATGACTGGGGCCATGGAGGAGGAGGAGGATGATGAGGTGAAGAGGAAGAGGCCGAGAAGGGAGGATAATGTGGAGAAGGAGGAGGTGGAGGACGGAGAGATCAATGATGAGGTTGGTGCTGGTCTGGTGTGAAAAATCAGCTGTGTGGGCAAGGGTACTCAGTGTTGACACGAAGGTATGAGAAACATATTCAGATCAATGAACTCTTTTTTCTTACAATTAGCAAATTACGATCTGACTCATATCCAGAAATAGACTTGTAGACGAAATGTTAGGGAAATCGACGTTGGGTGAAGAGGGGTTTCACTCTTGGTACAAAGGAATAAGGGCACATATTCTAACAATGATTTTTCCAGTTCTCCTTTATAAAATCAATAATTAGCTCAAAATAGAGAAAAGTTAATTAACTTTTGGCCCGAAAATTGTTTTACCAAGGCGATCATTCGTTTCAATGTTTTCTGATAATAGATAGAGGGCCGTATGAGATTAGTCTTGCTTCCGGTGTTGCTCCAAAAAAAACGTTTACACTCCCTCCGACAGATTACTCATAGATTGCTGTATTATCGATTTCTTCCAGCCCGACTCGCCTCCTGCCCTCTCTTCCTGCAGCAATGCAGCTTCCTCCCACACCGCGCCCTCCCTACAACTGAAGATTACGGTATCCCGATCGATAACTGAGAAGATCGCGCTGAGTCCCGCGAAGAAATACCGTAACCTGCCACTGTAGTTTGTAGTTGTATTGTATAGTGCATGATCTCATTTTGAGCCGGTGTTATTGCCAGATTGTGTTGCCAATTTATCGTGCCATGACAGTTATGTGTGATAATGTAATTATCGTAGCAGTGGACTCTCGTAGGAGGCAAGTGTCTTGAATAACGGGATAATGTGTACCCTTTTTATATGTGTAATTGGATCTATTTATTGTTCATTCAGTAGTTACTTGATTGTATTTGCTAAAAGTATGGAAAAATATTTTAAACTGATGTATAAAAATACATAATAAATGATAAAATATTTTAAATAATGGTTTCCGATGTCCCTCTGTTTGTGTAAATGTCCGTGTCGTCCCGTCACAGTCGTATCTATGAATGTTTCGCACTTTTTTCAGATTAATGGAGGAATGATCTCGACTCTCTCACTTCTCCGACCCACCAGAGAGCATTGTGAAATGAGAGAGACGGGCGATAATTTGCTTATTCGACACTCCGGATACACACATCCCCTTTGTCTATCCCTCTATTCCCGTTGCTTATAATTTGGGCTGTCAATTTGAAAAAATCCGTCTTTTTATAACACATAATTGACGATCTTTGACAAATCTTGTGATTTGCCCATTTCAAAGCACCCATTTCGATTTGGCGAGCTACCGTATCTCAGATGGCTGCTACTGCCACGAGCTGCGATAAGGTGATCAAGGAGGAAAGCCCGGAGCCGCTACCGTATCCGCCCGAGAGAAAGTGAGTGGGATACGGTAGTATGCGAGGCGATATTATTGATTGATTATACTGTAGGTACTGTGGGCCACGCTGAACTTGATGGTACAGTAGATTATTATCATGTGATTTTGGTGCATACTTACAGTTATCCTCCTCCCTTCGTGCCGCGTACAGTACCTCGTCACCCTCACACGCCCGATATAAAGTCAGTTGGGTACGGTAGAAAGGAGTACGGTAGAATGATCATGTTTAGGATATCGTAGTCAAAGCTGTAAGCAGTTTCTAATAAAAATAATTGACCATTGATGAGAGGAGTTGGTGGATTGCACACATTTATCCTGACATCAAGACAATTGTTTGGAAACATCATAGGGAGGGGATTGGAATCTTCATACTCTATTACAGAGAGACAAAGTTACAAGTGGGAGGATTACGGTAGCCTACTGTAATTAACGATACTGCAGGCCCGAGGACAAGAGTGTGGCCAAACTGCTGGAGAGAGTGAGACTGGCCGAGAAGGTGATCTTTGATCTTTAATCCTTGATCTTTGATCTCTTATTTGTACACCATTCATTACAAAATGTGCTCACTTGATGATGCACAATGAAAGTAATTGATTTTGATCTTTGACCTCTCGCAGGAGCGCGATGACATTCGAACCCAACTACTGGACATCAACGCCAAGTATACGGTAGGTCGCTGGGTACGGTGGTTGAGCGATTGGGATACTCCTTTTCCCTCTACCATTCCTCACACATTTACTTGCTCTATTTCTCATCCATTATCTATTTTAATCTTGGTTCTTGGGGGCCAGGCAACCCTAGGATACGGTAATCGATTATTTCTGATCGATTGGGGTACGGTAATCGATTGGCAAATCGTTGCAGGACTGTACGCGCATGGAGGCGACGTCGCGTCAGACGCTCGAGATGGCCGGCAGGTTTGTGTTTCGCAGTTGGGAGTTATTGGGGGAAGCGCGATCACTGGCGGTTATTTTGACAAATCCTTTACAATTCAATAGCTTATTCTAACCACAAATATCGGCATATTTTGGCTGCAACATTTGTGTTTCGCAATTAACAGAAAGAGAGTGTGAATGTGCATAGGCAATTTATGTACGTTGCTTCAGAATCACAATATAATGCGCATGGAATCGCATAGTTCACAGTTCTTGTTGATTTCACATTCGGAATGCGTGATTGGTGTTATTCTGTTACTACATCATCGATTGGCGCTGCCTATTTCAATCTCTTCCTGAACTTACTGTAAAAAATAATAATATTGAAAAAAAGCGCAATGAGCAAGGAATAACGGTAGCCGCGAGCTTTGTGCTATGGCGTATCCATTTATTGCGGACAACGCCCGTACCAGCAATGAGGCTCACTTATAATTCATAAGGAACAACTTTACTCGCAGCATACTGCTAATGTGGACCTTTGCTGCCTTTTCTCAGCTTCTTTTTATGCGCAAAGTTTCTATTTTTTACTTGATAACAAAAAGATAAATTGCCGGTTTGGTTTGTGTTTCAAGGGAGCTAGTTACCATGAGCAGAGCGGAGGACTGTGATCTTATCAGGACAAGCTTCCATAATATCTAACGGTAGCCACATTGAAATTGCGATTGCGGGTTTGAGTTTCATTGGGAATAGATCCTTCTAAATCACCTATTCACGATAGTTTCAAGCTTAATAGTGTTAATGTTTCATTGGCAGACGCATCACGCAGCTGGAGCAGGCGGAGACCGAGTGGAGGAACAAGTACAAGGTGAGAGGAGTGTTGTTGTTGTTATGACACCACGCTGTTGTCAAAACAGGTGAATTAGGGAACATATTCTCGAATTTCGTTGAAAGGATGGCGTTAGGCTAGTTGAGAGACTAGAGAGATTGATGTTTCGGGAAGAGTTATTCTGGATGGACACAGTAAGGAAGTAATAGAGTGTAGATGTACTGTTCGTGAGGAAACTTGATAATTATTTCCAAAGTAACACTAAAAACTGTAAGCGGAGTAACTCATTTTATTTAAACTTGCTCGCACTGAAGCTATTGTTAACACTTTGACGAGAGAGCATGTAAGTCGAGTTGCGCATGTTTTACGAACACTAATTGTAGATGAATACTTACTCGCCTCGCAGTGATACGCGCAGAACTTCGTTTGCCTTGAATAACGGGTTATAGAATTGAATTGTAGATGGAGCAGGCGAAGAATCAAGCGAGTGAGAATAGAGCGAGCATCTTGGAAGAAGTGGCGGAGAGACTGAAGAAGGAGATGGAAGAGGTTAAGGTACGGTAGGATTATGGTGGGATTACGGTATTATTGACTAAGGTAGAATCTGCGTGACATGTTAAAAACTGTAATTGTGGAAAGATGTGGTGGGGGTATTGTGGAATTACGGTGGGTCAACGTACGGTACATGTGACATACGATTGTGCTCAGGAATGTCAGGAAGGAAAATATTTATTATCTTCATGGACTATTACGGTAGAGGTGGTATGAGAACGATATTCTGCTAGTCATTAGAGAGAGTAGTTGCATAGAGAAGAACCTCAATTTCGCGTTTCGAAAAGGCAGGATGTATGTTTCACATGTGGGCTATAGCATCGGAGATCTGTTGTAATTAGTGTCACTCCGGCTGGACTTGGAGAAAAATATGAAATCCAGCGCAGTCACATCAATCTGACAAAACGAAGGGCGAATGAATTTTGCTGACAACTTCAAACATTTGGTAGCGTTTCGTGATTTGAGATACCAAGGCTCGTTTCTGTTTCACTGGTGTTCTAAATCGTCTGCGGGTTAAGAACGGTCAATGTTCCTTGGGGAATTATGTTCCAAATAAATAGTTCGCTGTTCACTTCCTTCCCATTGCAGAGGCAGCTGGAAATGGAGCGACACTCGAAGGCAGGAAACGAGCAGGTTTGAGAATTGTTTTATTGTAGATGAAGAGTTAGAGATGGCGAGTTGGAACAGTTGGTAGTTGGACCATTATAAGAGGAATTTTTGTATTTTTCTTTTGTAAAAGGCTATCATCATCCTTTTGAAATAATTTTGAAACTTGATTTGCTAAGTAAACGTTGATCAAGGTGTAATTAGCCAGTTGTGTTCCCTTAATCCAAATAAATCCTTTGAAACCTAGAACTCGAAGGCCGTGCTGAAGTCGAACATGGAGCTGGCCAGTCAGGTTTGTTGTTGTTATTGTTATTGTTGTGACGCCAAAACAATCAAAACAACAACAGATCTCCGCGCTCAGAAGGGAGAAGGCGGAGGTGGAGGAGGATCTGCGTCGGATGGAAGCAGTGGCGATGAGGTGAGAGAGTGACCAGGGTTACGATGGCCATTCCTTCCCCCCCCCCCTGAATCCCCCCGATGTTTTCTAGACATGACGCGGAGCAGGGCAGCGGGAAGGGGGTGGGGGGGGGGAGTCATTCGCTCTGGTATGGTTCAACATGCTATCTCGCATCGCACGACCCGTTGATAGAGATTTAGTGTTTTGAACGGTAATTGTGCTGCCGTAACCCTACGATAATCTATTCCTTTGCCAGCTACGAGGAAAGTGCAGCAGAGGAGCGAGGAAGGACTTTACAAATGGAGGCATGCGCCAAACAATTGTGAGTGTTTATTTATATGATTGAAATTAAGGACAGTTTGTAAAAAAAAAGTTCTAATAGTTAATAGTGGGCTATTTTTTTTCTAAACTTCATTGCCAAGTGGAAATTCACTCAACCTGGTCGGGCGGCATATCTCTACCAAGTGAAACGCAAATATCAAGGAGCATTTTCGTGAAAGAGAAATCGGCCTTAGCGCTCCTGAGATTCGTTTGAGAGTAGCCAAGCCCAGGGTTAACGGACAAAAGTCAGTGATCAAAGATCAAAAACCAAATATCAAAGATCAATTTGAGGGAGAAGGCGATCGAGAACCAGAAGGCCCTCGCCGATAATCGCGTCGCGTCGCTCAACGAGGTCATCAAGCAGCTCGATAGGGAGAGGGAGAACGCGTAAGTGAGAGAGATTAAAGATCAAATTGTAAAGATCAAAGATCAGATAGAAAAGACTAAAGATTATGTTCCTTACCAATGTTTGCCTATTATTGGCCGTACTCCTAACATGTAATAGTACGATCCTACCGTATCCCAACCATCCGTACAGTAAAATTATTTCTCCGTTCGAAATCTCCCAGTGACAGCGCTTTGGGGATGGAGGAGGGAGGGAGCACGGCGCTTCTATCTCGCACCTCTTCCCGAAAGAAACAATGGATCAAAGACCAAAGACCAAAGATCAAAGACCATATTTCCACACTATTCTCTCTTGCAGGGAAGCAGTTGCGGCGCAGATCAGCGTACAACACGAGCAACTACAAGCCGATCACAAGGAGATGAGAAAGATCAACGGATATCTCGCGACTACCGAGTGAGTTTGTTGGTCGTTGATCTTTGATCTTTGATCTTTGATCTCCTCTCTGCCTCTCGCACTCCCGATTGTTTCCTGATTGTGAGCCAAATGACAGAGATCATTGATCTTTGATCTTTAATCTCTGAATAATAGCTTGCTATTCAGAGCCGGTAAGGTGCACCAGGAGCTCAAGAAGCAGCGCGACCGCGTCAAGTATCTCGAGAAGTGGGTAGTACAGTTATTTTATTTACAAATGTTTTTATCGCAGCAGGTGATGTAAAGTTGCACCGGTTTTTGAAGTTGCGCATGAAATCCAAAGAATAGTAATACGTACAACGATATTGGCCTAAAAATATAGATTTCGTTCCATGTTATCTTGAGTTTCACCGGCTTTAAAAATAGTCTTTTATATCGAAAAAATAGTTTTGAATAGTAATATTTTTGTAAGGATCAATAATACCACTTAAAAAATAGATTTTCTCAGGAAGATCAACGGTGGCTCTACTCGGCCTGACCCTCGTGTAGAAGCGAAGAGGAGAAAAAGTGACGAGAGCTGATCTGTACCCTCTCTAATTCCCATGCCCTCTCGCCCTGTATGACCCGTGATCGAGTGGGTGCAATAGAGAGAGACACTTTTTTGCATTTTCCGTCTTTTCATTAATTTCAGTGTTTCTTAGTTGAAGTAGGCCCCTGAATTCAGCCTAATTCCCGATAGTACGTAGTACAAATAGCTCTATGCACTGTATAGTTGCCGTTAACATGTGCGTGTAAGTAAAAATCGAGTACATAGCATATTTTCGACGGGTTTCGTCCGAATAAGCTTTATTGTGTGCTGTTTGTTTTGTGTTTTAGAATAAACGTTGAAGATGTTTTATTACGCAGTCCCCCGGGAAATCGTCCATTTCTTTTGTGTTTCACATGGACCGCTTACCACACTACAACCACCGCGTTGGTGATATTTTCCATTCATCTAATCAATTTTTTTTCCTGTTTTTGAAGGGGTGGAACGAGGGTGTTTGGGCTTTCTCTTCTCACTCACTTCCAGGAAAGATGATATCTCCTTCCATAAGCCTCGTCGATTGATAGCATACCTCTTACAATAGCGTATCTCTAGTTAGTCGGTCTCATTCTGCCAGTCTAACGGGCGTTTTTTTCCTATTCAAAAAACGAAAACGACGCCTCTCAACTCTAGAGAAGGGCAAGGGCGCGTCTGAGATTTATTATTATTTTTCGATTTGTTTTCTTACATCCATCTAGATTTAATTTTTCTGCATCGCTTCTTTGTAGGATCCTAATGATAAGATCAATCATTCGACCGATTCGTATGAGTGGCGGAGAACGAGTTGTCCAAAGGTGATCATGCTGTTGATTATTTTGCCAGGCATAGTTTGTTATTGTCATAGTTAGCTCCCGCAAGACTTCGTGGGCCTTCATTACGGAATCCAAAAAAACGCATCACAATAATCAGAATCGAGTTAAGTTTCAGATCAGCTCCACGTCGTATTGAAAGGGATCACCTACTTGAAACAATAGCAAGAAAAGTTCTCAAGCCGCGAACTTTCGTGGTCGTTGCTGCTGTGGCAGGCGGTTTTACTGTTCTAAGGTGCGGCATAGAGAAAGCTTTTAAAGATGGGCTTGTAACTCGCTTGAAAGCGTTGCAACCTCTTCTTGAGGAATCAGATGAAGATCTGTGAAATTGGTACTTGATGAACCAGAAAAGGTTTTTTTTCAATATTCTCATTCTCGCGAAATAAATTGTAAAGTGTGCAATTATTTTCAGATCGTGGTTTCGGGCATGGAAAAATGCAGAAAAGTGAGTTCGCTCGATTTTTTTGCGACATGATTGTGCATCTCTGTGATTTGATGAGGTTATAAAACTGTTTTCAATTCCAGAATTTCGAATACCATGCGTGAACTGAGAACAATTTCAGAAGAATCGGAAATACGGGCGACCCACGCGTTAGTAAATATTCAATACTTAGCTTTGATAAGAAATCAATGTTTATGAATACATTTCGAAATCGAATGTGATGTCTCATTCCACAAAAAATTGCAAAATTTGATGAACTGACTCTTTTCAGTGAGTCTCATGTATTTAGGCCCCACAAGCCCCGCCCACTTTGGTGTGACATGATTTCGCGAAAAAGCGAGAAACCAAAGTCGCAAGGTTCATTCTAAACCAAATCACTCGTTTGAAGTTGCTCTGGATAGCTAATACCGACCCCTATCGATAGAGCACTGTCCGAGAAATGCACAACATCACTAAGTAGGTCAAAATTGGACTCAAATTAAGGGAATAGGGTCGATTCTCGACGAAAAGAGCCTTTTCGAAGGCTTCCAGTGTGACAATTCTGCTCGGACAAAGTTTTTCTGACTCATTAGAATATTTTACGATTTTTAGAGAAAAAATTAGAATTTTAGGATCTTTCCCTGGCTTGCGACTCCTCGATTTATAAGGGGCGCGAGAGAGG
>LS485252.1:432872-450566 GCA_900490705.1 Pristionchus arcanus
AATCAAGAATTAACAGTACCTTTAATATTTACGATAAATCAAGAATTAACAGTACCTTTAATATTTCAGAGCCTTGCGGACACGAAACCCATGAAACTTCTTCACGTAACTTTCATATTTTTGTCGATTCTGAGTTGTTTCGGAACTCCATTTTGATCTTCCTAATAGAGCACATAATTTGTAAACGATAAAGTATAATTCGGAAATTGTATTGCCATCAGGGCTGTGCGAAAATTTCCCGCACTCCTCATTTCGCAATACTCTCTCTCCGGTTAGACAAAGCGAGAGAGCATGCAAAAAGAAGAGTGCGGGAATTTTTTTTTGCACACCCCTGATTGCCATTTTGAATATCTTTCGTATACCGACCAAGATCTAAGATTTGTGCCTCATGTGGACTTCATTCAGCGAGTAACACCCATCGATAGTTACCATTTTGATTGCGCATTATTTTTTGCCAATATTCGTAATATGAAAATGACGCCACACTATGGTGGAGACGCCGCGGGAAAGGGCGCGTCTCAAAACATATCGTTTTCTTACATCTGGCTAGATTTTCCCTCATTTTGAATGCTTCTTTCACGGGCCCGAATGCTAAGAGCGATCATTCGACCACTTCATATGAGCGGAGGAGGACGAGTTGTCCTAAGGTAAGCATTGTGTCTTCATTTTTTTTTAGTCGGATGTCCGACAATTTTAAGATTGTTTAAAAAATTATTATAAATTCTTACTTATTATCATTTACCAGATTGACTCCTCCTCCTCGTCTGATTGAAAGCAGTCGGCAGTTTGGAGCAATGGCTAAAAGACTTTTCAAACCCCGATATTTCATTATCGGAGTAGTTTTGGCAGGCGGTTTTACTGCCTATTTATGGCATATAATCAAGAAGTCTACAGAAGCATGGCTTATTGGCCTATTGAAATGTCTGATCATAGATGATGAATTTGTAGAAGGATCGTTCTTACACAGGTTTGTTAAAAATATCTTTCTTTATCAGAATAGTATGATTTTGTTGTTGTATCGCATTGAACTCAGTATAAATTTATATCTACATTAGAGAGATCAGTGGATTTTTTTTTTACCATACCTTACATATCTCGTGTAGTAGATTTTTTTTGCCGAGTTATCGAAAATATTTAAAGGGCATGCCATTACAAAAGCTTTAATTCAGACCCTTTGAATCGGAAATTGAATTTATTTCTGCCACGTAAATTAACATATGCATCCTCATTTCAGTATCAAGAAAGCTAAGCATAGGCTAGCAGAAATTTTTAAAGAGATGGACGATGAATCGGTCATGCGTGAACTAAGAGAAAAATCTGAAGAGTCGGAAATACGCGCAGCTCAATCGTTCGTAAATATATATTTTCTTCAACAAAAGCTCACTTTTTTCGAATTGGCATCAGGGATGTCCTGATGCCAAATCGATTGCCAATAATAAGAATGTATAGCCTGGAAAAGTAACCCTGTTTTTTTCAGAGCGGCTCATGTTTTTCCTACGTTCGAAGACATTATCGAGCACAGAAAAAATTGTGAAGATGAACTGAGAAAGCTGAAGAATATGATCTATTACTATGAATGGAAAAATTATATCGGGTACGTAAGCTTTAACGGTGGTCAAATGTAGTTGTGTCCTCATCAAAGATAGCTTTTGAAATGTTGCCTTCATTGTGATACGCCTTCCTCAACTTTGAAATAAACACAAGTTCAGGCCACAGGAAAGATATATAATCGATGCTCGTGAACGCGTCGCATATCTTGAGAAAGTGAGCTTCTTTTATAGTAATGATAATCTCTAATTGAGGGTAGATACTGATCTTATCAGATTCATCTTTGTTCCAGAACCAACCTGGACCGAAAGTGTCAGATTGTCTTTATATCGCGTGTATATTGTTTCTTTATGGGATTCGACCCTAATTTAAAGTTGTTTCGCAACGCACCTATGATAAATCTTAAACACACAAACACTATGATTCGATTAGTAAAACGTTTGATTGATTTTGAAATATTTTATATACCGAGGATGATTTATTTTCTAATATATCCACGTTGTTACAATATAACAAACACAATCAAGATAACAACTAGCAAAGATTTATTGCTCAATTTAAAAAAAAATAAAAATAAAGACAGTACTCGATAATCATCGCGACATCATTTCCATTTCAAAACTACGGTATGCACAATCGTCAAACTGTTTTCCGGACCGCATTATTTACGTGCAAGAAGCTCCCACCACGAAGACACTGAAATTTCTGGCTCCGAGGGTAGATTTTTTGAGGGTTTTGTTATTTTCATCACTATGAAACTTAAATCCTCCTTTATTGTTGTAGACGTTTGAATTTCGCGTTTCTAGTTACGGCTTGTGCTCCTCAATGTATTCCTCTTTCTACTTGACGTATATTAATCCCTTTGTATCCCCCCGATCTGTATTTTTGCCTTCAAAACGGAAATTTCGCAAACCTCCAACGCTAATCTTGCTTGTTGTTCCTTCTTTCTGTGCCTATTTATTCATGACCACGCGTGTTTTCGCCTTGTTCTATCCCTGGACCTAAATTCAAGTGATTTACTGCTTTCTGGCCCTTACTTTTGCACTTCGCGAGTCTCAAATGCCATTTATTGTGTTCCGACCCTGCTCAATTTTGCCAAATCAGGCGGGTTCGCGGCGCGCTTCTTGCCATGTCGGTCGGGTTCGCGGAGCGCCATCGGCTGGCCATTCTGGCCGGCGTCTTTCTCAGTTTCGGCGGCGCCCTTGCCGTGCTCTACTCGAATATGCCCGAGTTGGCGGATGACGAGCGGGCGCACTTCAAGTACCCGCGCAATCTCGAAGACGCCAAGCAGCTCGGCCGACTGCTCTCCCGCTACAAGGAGGCCCATCACACGACCGTCCTCCTGGGCGTCACCCTGACCTACATCGTGCTGCAGTCATTCGCCATTCCGGGCAGCATCTTCCTGACCATCCTCTCGGGCTACCTCTTCCCGTTCCCGGTGGCCCTGCTGCTGGTGTGCACGTGCTCCGCGCTGGGCGCCTTCATCTGCTTCCTGCTATCGTCCATGATCGGAAGGAGGTTTATCCTCGAGAAATTCCCGGACCGGGTCAGATACTTCCAGGAGGAGGTCGCCAAGCACAGCGAGAACATGCTCAGTTATATCATCTTTCTGCGCGTAACGCCCCTACTGCCCAACTGGTTCATCAACATCACGTCTCCAGTACTGGACGTGGCGGCATCGCCCTTCTTCTGGGGAACGTTCCTCGGCGTGGCCCCGCCCTCCTTCTTGTTCATCCAGGCAGGCACGACACTCGAGCAAATGACCCACACCAATGTTGCCTGGTCCTGGAGCAGCGTCGCCCTCATCGTTTTCTTCGCCATTGTATCGTTATTGCCCGTTCTCTGGAACAAGAGAAAGGCTGCCGCCCAGGCAAAGGCCAAGACCAACTAGTCATTCTAAATCATGTGTCAATTGTGAACAATTTGTGATGCTAAACCTAGTCACTGAATCGTTTTAAACTGTGATCGGTCCCTCTTTCTCGCTCACTTCAATAAGTTATCTTGTGTAGTGATCTCGCCTGTTTGACATTCGCAATCCGTGTTACTGTGTACATACAATGTTGTTTGTAATGTGTAAATTTGAATAAATTATAGGTATGCGATGATGCGATCGATCGCTGGCCAGAGACGCGCACTGCACACGGTCGGAGTGGGCCGAGCCAGGCTACGGTGAGCAATTAGCTTTATTTATTTAAATTAAATAATTTAATTTAAAGTTGATATATGAAAGAGTGAATACTATGCATCCAATTTATGATCTAGTTTAGCGTTGTTAAAACAGTTTAAACTCTTGCAAACGCTAAACCAGTTCATGATTTGGAAGCGCCACTCTGTCTTATCTATTCCTTTTGTATATTTATAACTGCAGACTGGCCGCTCCTCGCCGCATCAATCTCGACAGCGAGCGCAAGTTTGTGAGCGTGGCAGGAACGATCGCGAGAAGCGTCTTCAAACTACGCTATTGGGTCATCGGAGGAGCGGCTGCGGGCAGTGTCGCTGCGAAGAATGTGAGTGGTTTTATTATTTTTTTGGTTATAACTGTGTCTTTGCCAAATAGGGATTCGGAATGATATTGTACATGACTGTTTTGCCGACTATCATTACTCCTAAATAAAGGAGAATGTCCTCCCTGTGCGTGTGTGTTTGTTCGCCTAGGCGAGAGCGCCAGAGAAACTCTCTCGGGCAGAGACGCAGAGGAAACAAGTGTAAACACGTTGCGGGTGTTTTCTGTATTGCGAAACGAGAGGGGAGCGGAGCGCACATTGTGAAGTTTTCCTGACGATGGCAAAAGGGCAAAATCGACTGGTTGAAAGATTAATGAAGCACAAAGTAACCTTTTAATTTGCATTTTAAGCCTCACAGTTATCGAATAAAGCGGTTTCCTAGAATCTTGAATTATTCGAGAAACTGAAAAGTAACAGGGCGAATTTGCAGTGGTACGATGATGTCAAGTCGAAGTTCCCCGACATCAACCTTCCCGACTGGGCCAAGTTCGAGGACCATCCGGCGCTGAGACAGGTTGGTGCAGATCAAGATCCATTGTTTATAAGTGAATGTTTTTATTTTCAATCGTTAAAACACGTTACTTAATCGAACTTGTTAAATATTTATATTTTCCTTATTGTTACGAGAGAACGCTTTATCGAAAATGGATGATTCATTGATATTTCGTTGCAACCACGAATCCTAAACTCACCGAGTTTCACTTTTTTTCTCCAAATTTCTACTGAAAACTAATTCTGAACAATATTCACCAGGGGTCGATTACATAAATTTTAAAAAAATGTCAAAATGCGGGTTGCTTTTGCGTTTCCCCTCCCATACCCCCAAAACATCAGCCAAATGTGGGTTGGGTTCCCTTTTTTCTCTCTCACGCCAACAAAAATCAGCCAAATGTGCGTTGGGTTTCCTTAATTTTGCCTCCCACACCCACAAAAATCAGCCAAATGTGGGTTGGATATGTCTTTTTTTTCATAGTAATCGAGCCCTGATATTCACCAAATTGAACTATTTGAACTGCCCTCATTCAGATGGCGGGCAGCATTCTCGCCATTCGGGACTCGTTCGGCGACGGGGAGAGTCGCGTCGCGCAGTGGAAGGCCAACTTTGACGCCCTGAGAAAGGAGCGCGCAGGTGGGTAACCTACCGCACTACAGTACTACGGTAGCTGTCGGATTTACCAGTAGTGCATATTTTTAATTGCAGTACGATAGTTTCGTCTTTACTATCTGTACGAAAGCTTTCGGCATTATTAGCATTGTAGTGGCTATTTTGTTACTGTTGTGTCGTATCGGGGAATACTTTGGCTACTTTTTTGCAAGCAACCATCGAGAGCAGTATCAGGGGAGAGGGAACGATCATGACGAAATAAGTATTCCCTGATTCGCCTCCTAGATTGGCTGCTGCTCGGGGGCGCGACTGCGACGGGCGGAAGACAGATTGGTCGTTTAGCCGGTCAGCAGCGTGCGGCCGAACTGCAAGAGATGGGAGAACTGCTGAAGAAGGAGGGACCGGGAGGAGGAGCAGGAGGAGGTGATGGGGAGAAGGCGGGAGGTGAGCACGATTTGATGTTGTGGTTATATTCGTCATTGTGGTATTTTTCCTTTAAAATTTTTGATTTTGTTGTTGATTAGTCAGAACAGGAGTTTCTGTGCTGCATCGGATTATGATATGTGTGATGAATCCACTTATTCAATGGGACCTTGGGGATTGAATAAAAAAATGAACTTGATTTAGTTTCACAGGGATTGCTTGTGTTTACGTAGGGCATCCATGCTACAAAAATTTGTATCGAGTGTTATCCGCTAATCTGTGAACCACAATCGCTTGCAGGCCTGTTCGGTCTCTTTGGTGGGGCGAAGGAGGCGGCCAGTCCGAGTGCGAGGGAGAGTCCCGAGGAGCGGCTGAGCAAGCTGCAGGAGGAGATGTTGAAGACGCAGGTGAGGCTTATTTATTTTATTTTATTGATTTGAAGTCGTGGGTTTCATGGTTCACGGGTGAGCTATAAACTGGAAGAAGAATGATTTTGTAATGGTCATGAGACAAGATGCAAAATAGCTTCATTGAGGGTGAAATGTGATTTTATGATGAAGAAAAATGAATCATATTTTGCAGGCGCAGTACCAGCGCGAGCTCGAGCGACTGGAGAAGGAGAACAAGGTGAGGGCGTGTTGCACGGTTTGGTCGAGTGGGAGCGAATGTCCTTTCGGTAGTTTTTTCATCGTAGATTTTTCCACACAATATTACAATTGTTCGCATGAAATGCATGGTGAGTGCGGGTTGCGGGGTTGGGTTAAGAGGAAGCACATTCGTTCCTAATTGATTTCTTAGAGCAATCCTAGTTTTGAAATAAATATATTTTTAATGTAGACTTCAAGGTGAGTACGGGCTGCAGGGTAGGGTCAAGAAGGGGGGAATGTCCACTCGATAGCTTTTTCCACATAGTGGGTTGGCGTTTCTCGTATGGTCGAGATTGTGCGATGTTAGTTCTTGATAATAGTTTATCACAGCTATATGCAAAAATATAATTCAACAGTTTTAAAAACATAGCTATTCATTTCACATATTATTAATGCCATTATTACAAAAACTCTAATTCAGGTGCTGAAGCAGCGCATTCTGCTGGCGGACAAGGGCGAGGTCAAGCGGCTCAAGAGGCTCAAGGTGAGTTACGGTTTCTAGTTACCCCTGTGGCGCAGAGGTAAGTCGCGCGCCCAGCAAACGGATGCCCGCTGGCTCAACCCCCGCCTGAAACCGGCAAAACAACAACTGGCCATGATTATACTCGAGAAGCTATGAGGCGCGGCGCGACCGAATCTCCGATACTAATACAGACTCGGCTCGCGCCGCGTCAAGAATGATGCAACGCGAATGTATGAGCCTTTGGGTTTCACATTTTGGAAAACAGTGATAGGCGTTTGCTGGGTTAATTCTTGATGACTTCGTTGTGGATAATAAAATGATTTATATAATTTGCTGATAAGCGTGAGCACTTTTGAAAGGGATTAATTATTTGCCTTGTTATTGTTTAATTATTGTTATTAATTAACTAAAATTCGCAGCGAAGTCTGATCGACATGTACTCGGACGTGCTGGACATCCTCAACGAGTACGACTCCTCGTACAACACGGCCGACAACCTCCCGAGGGTCGTCGTCGTGGGAGACCAATCGGCGGGTACGGATCACGGTAGCGAGGGAGGGTATTATATTTATTTTGAAGAATGTGGAGTGAACCAGATATTGATTTGTTAAAAATCGCGGCAGCGCTAGTGTTAACATTGGTTCTCGTTGGCACGATAGTAATAGTACCGCTGACACATCTAATCACCGGGAATATTGTTCTGTCTTCTCTTCGCTGCTTCAAACGAACGGCCTCCGGTTCTCAATTGGTTAATAAAGTTTGGTGAACAAATAATTAAATAAATAATAATACAAATTTGCAGGCAAGACGTCGGTGCTGGAGATGGTCGCTCAGGCGCGCATCTTCCCTCGTGGCTCGGGCGAAATGATGACCAGGGCGCCTGTGAAGGTGTGGTTTTAATTTTTTTGATCACTCGCATTCCACTTGGTTATTATGGGCTTCATTGAAATTTGATGTACTTGTGAAACAGCAGATTGTTGATAATGCGATTATGCCAAATAGTCTTGTAGCTTACCACGCCAAGTGAACAGCCGAGCGTCTCGCCCGGTGGTGTCTTTTTTTTTTGTCAAACTTGCGATTTCGACCCGGTGGTTTTGCGTTCCATGGTACTTGGATAAGAATTAGCCGCTTCTATGATCCTGTCGCGAGTACCACTCTCAAAATAATTACGATAAAGGAAGCTATCACTACCCTGAATGTCCTTTGCCTCGTAACTGCCGGTATCCTGAGCGATTCGTTTTGCTTTTTTCGCCAAAAAGGTTGTTATCATCCTAATTTCTTCAAAATTTGACGCTTGTGATTTCTAGCTTGACTCTCGCTACACATAGGGGTAATAATGAATTTTGATTACAACATTAAGGTTCCGAACAATTCCATCAATCAATAATTGATACTCAGGTTACCCTATCGGGCGGCCCCTACCATGTGGCGCAGTTCCGCGACTCGGACCGCGAGTTTGACCTCACGAACGAGTCGGACCTCAAGCAGTTGCGGCATGAGATCGAGGTGGGTGCTAACTAGTGTTTTTTGTTCTCCCTTTTTATCGTATTTTTATTCATGTGAATTCTAGCTCCATCAGCACTGCTTGTACTAGTAGAAATGGTCTTTTCGATTTGTTGTCCAGAGTACTGAAAAAAAATCCCGAAAATTGAGACTTAAAAAATTTCCACCTAGGCGGATTGTGGTTTGACCGTTGCTACTTGTCTCGGACGAACCTTCATCTTGGATTCCTCGTTTGTTCCGTTTCCCAAAGACTTTAGAATATCACGGTAAAACAGTAATCATTGCAGATTCGAATGCGCAACTCGGTGAAGGACGGCCGCACCGTCTCCAACGAGGTCATCTCGCTCACCGTCAAGGGTGAGCTGCTGTTTTATTATTATTTTGGACCGTATGTGATACCTCGAGCGTGCTTGCTTGATTTCAGAGGAATATGGAGCGTGCGTGAAGCGCGAATTGAGAAATAATAATTTGTTTTTGATGAGCTCGCACTGTCATGATCAAGCTTTCTCTTTTGCAATAGAACATGACGCGAGAGTGAAGCGCAAAAGGTGCAACTGTAGAAAAGTGAATGGTCACATGATTTTGATTCACATACAGAGCCTAAATATACAAATGTGCTTCAACCAATTAAGTTTATCGAATCAATTGCAGGCCCCAATCTGCCCCGCATGGTGCTCGTCGATCTTCCGGGCGTGATCTCGACGGTGACTGCGGACATGGCCAAGGTTGGTTGATTGCTCCTCGTTTAGACTCTCCTCGTTTTGCACGCTCTCTCGCCGGTCAGGTTGGGCTAACACGGCGCATCTAGCACGCGCGCTCCTCCTAACTATAAAAACGATGTACCTCCCGCATTGTTTTATAGAGCATGTGAACAACGAGCGCTTGTAGCCATGCAAACGATGAGAATTTTTTTAAAATTGAAATTAAAAGTGGAAATCAATTTATAATTAAAGGAGACGAAGGACGACATCATCCGGATGAGCCGGGCGTACATGGAAAACCCGAACGCGATCATCCTCTGCATCCAGGACGGGTGAGAACGGTAGATACGATGGGAAGGGGTTGAGATACGGTAGCTATTGGGGTACGGTGGCAGAGTGTGAGGACGGTAGATACGATGCGCTTTGAAGGATGGAGGAAATAGTCCTTTTTTTGTCTGGGTAGGTCTGTTGCAATCTGTTGCAAATTGGGTTCCGCAAGTCCGGCTGGTCTTGTAATAGTGCTGAAACTCAAGTCAACCCAGCAATTCTGCAACCGATATTTCCCCTTGTGATAAGACAAAGCTGGGATATTGTGTGTTTTTTTCCTGGTGTCCCTATGTTTTTCCGCAAGAGCGCCAGATCTTGTAAATTCCGCAAGAGTGCCAGATCTTGTAATAACGGTGAAACCCAAGTCAACCATCAATTTCGAAACCTCGATTTGCTCAGATCAGTGGACGCGGAGCGCAGCAACGTGACCGATCTCGTGTCGTCGATCGACCCGACCGGCCGGAGGACGATCCTCGTGCTCACCAAGGTACGGTAGGGAGTACGGTACTTCCATTCTCGGTCCGTAGGAAGGGGAGTCAGGTATGAAGGGGACACGGTACTGAGGGATTCTGTATGAGTTTCACACGACGAGTAATATTGAAAGGGCTGGGTTTTTTTTGTTCTGCTTGGTTACGGTAATGTGTGATCAATAATCATGGTACGGTGTATTTGGGTTAGTGTATTAAACAGGCCACGGTATTTATTGATTCTCTCCTCACAGGTGGACATGGCGGAGAAGAACCTCGCGAACCCGGAGCGCATCAAGAAGATCCTCGAGGGCAAGCTCTTCCCCATGAAGGTGAGGCCGACTTTCTCACTTTCATTGTCAATAAAATTGGTGAAAAAGTCGGAAATAAGTGGTGTGCTGACATTTATTCTGGTTGCTGCAAAAGTTTGTGCTCCCGCCCCACAGAATCGGTGTTTCGAGGAATTAATTTACTTTGATGATGGGTGTTTGGGATAATATGATTGAGGTAGCGTGCGCGAAATTTACTAATACCAAGCAGAAGTTGTGCTGCAGTGGTGCTTCAAGTGGGCGTATCGATAGTGAAATTGATAGCATGCTATTGGATATTGGAACAATAAATATTTCTTCAATGATAAATAATCCAGGCCCTGGGCTACTTTGGCGTGGTCACTGGCTCGGGCAACAGCGGCGATTCGATCGAGAGCATCCGCAAGTACGAAGAGGACTTCTTCAACAAGAGCACCCTGCTGAGGTGAGGTTGTGGTGTGCGCTAGATGCGCCGGGTTAGAAGGAATAGGAAAGGGCGCGAGCGTATACTTCAGCTAGATACGCTTCTCATATTCAGATGAGGATTATGAAGAAGAGCTGAAACGGGAATTGGGCTGGGCTGTTCCGAGTTTCACGTTAAGACCGCTACTTCTATTCATCCTAAATTATCATGAGTTAGCGGTAAATGTTGATTTCCATCTTCACCCGGTACTGCGGTGTTTCTCGATCTTTGCTTAATCCGCGGCGCTGGTGATATTTCAATAGGGTTGGCCTCTCTTAATCTCTATAAAAATATTTACAATTAACACACTGTCTAAAATTTTTAAATACAGTTATTTCTACGCGCGTCTACTACTAAGGATGGTGTAAATATAATAAAACAACCACAATCTGCAGGGACGGCGTGCTGAAGCCGTCGCAGATGACGACGCGTAACATGTCGTTCGCCGTGTCGGAGTGCTTCTGGAGGATGGTCAGGGAGTCGATCGAGAGCCAGACGGATGCGTTCAGGTGAGCAGGGGAAGGGTAGAATAGGGGACACTTGTTTGTTATCAGAAAAGATAAGCCTGGTGCGTGTTCAAGCAGTTTTACGTGAACTGCAGCTATCCGATGCGATCGATGTTTCATCGTCAATACGTATTATCTGCGCTTTAGCTATTTTAATAGACATGTCAGTCCGCTTCTAGAAAATTCATTATGCGCAGAAGAATTTCCTCAATATAATAACAAATAAAACCTCTTCTTTTGCAGAGCCTCTCGCTTCAATCTGGAGACGGAGTGGAAGAACACGTTCCCGCGACTGCGCCAGCTGGACAGGGACGAGTTGTTTGACAAGGTAAACTGGTTGATTGAGAATATGTTTGGTGTGGGGTAGGGATGGCAAATCGGAACACGGCCTCAAGTCGGCTAATTGGTCGATTTACATGCGAAGCCGGCTTGGCGAGTCTCTCAACCCGGCCTCAAGCCGGCCACAGACGCCTCTACCCCTCTCAAGCCGGCTTCGCATGCAAATCGACCAATTAGTGACGGATCGCCGGCGATTTGAGGCGATTTCCATAGAAATTGATCTCGTTGATTGAGTTCAAGTGCGAGAATCGTGACCGGGTTGAAGCCGGCTTCAACTCGGCATTCAAAGGGAGAGAGGCAGCGAAGCCGGCTTGGCTCGATTTGCATGTCTGGCCAAGCCGGCTTCAATCAATTAGCGCGTCTTTCAAGACAATTCGCCGTGTTCCGACGCCGATTTGCCATCCCTAGTGTGGGGGAATAAAATTTAAAAATAACTTCCCGTATGCTTGATTTCACATTTAGAAGTCGTTCTCCATTGTAATTTTTTCTCTCACCGATACTCGCACAGGATTGCAATCCCCATTCAATTTGAGCTCTTGTACACGTCGCGTGGCCCCAGTTCTCCTTGTTTCAAAAATTCCAGTTTCACTGGTTGGTTGGGGTTTCACGCACTTCTCTTACTTAGTGAAGCTCACTGAATATTAATGGTAGACGAACGGTACCAAAATATAATATTGTTTACTAATTAAAATAATTAATTATAATAATAACTTAATTCAAGGCCCGCTCGGAGATCCTGGACGAGCTGGTCTCGCTGTCGCTCGTGGGCGCCGAGGAATGGGAGGCCGCCCTGCAGAAGAAGCTGTGGGGAACGATGGCAGCGCACATATTTGATGATGTGAGTGCACCTTATAGGATACCTATGCACTCTATACGCGCCGGGTTAGAGAGGCCTTGCTGTGTGGGATGTTATCAGCTTCTGGATGCTGAAACCAGAAGAAGCGGTGGGGCACGATGGCCGCGCACATATTTGATGATGCGAGTGATCTGAATTAAGATGACAAGACGATAGCAGGGATGAGGGATAGCATGATAGTAGTGCTATTTGGCCGGGAAAAACATAAAGGATATTGCGCATTTATTGGGAAATAAATTCATTTTTGAAGCCGGTACATTTGTGCTGCTGGTGCGGTAGATAGGGTAGATGGGGCGACGAGTTTGATAGCACTTTTGAACCGAACGCAATCAATTAACCTCAATCAATCAATCAATCCTTCAGATCCTGCTGCCCGCGTCGATGGAGGAGTCGTCGGGCGCCTTCAACACGCTCGTCGACATTCGTCTGAAGCACTGGGCCGAGAAGGAGCTCGGCCAGAGGAGCATCCAGGTACGGTAGATGGGGTGGGGATTACGGTAGTCGGCAGAAGTGATCGATCGATGCGGCTACGCTAGTGAGCCACAGTAGAGCAGAACATGATCAATGACTACCCGTCGAGGTTGCCTGTATTGTGTGGGCTGTGGCTTGCGGTGTTGGGTTACGGTACCCACTCAATAATGAGTAATCGATCCAGGCGGGCTGGGAGACGCAGCGTGAGCTGTTCGAGCGGCAGATGAAGGCGGAGGCAGCGAGCCGGGCGGAGCACGACCCGCTGTTCGAACCGATCAAGAAGGTACGGTGGGATACGGTACATGGGGGTATGACTCATCCCGGGTGATTGATACGGAAGTAGAGGGATTCGGTATCCTGATTGTGAAGCTAGATCAGAGCAGGGCTCTAGAAGCTGATCAAGAAGGTACGGTAGGATACAGTAGGTGGGGCGTGGGCGGGGCTGAGGGGTACGGTAGGCGAAAAGGGTGGCGAGGGAACATACTGCTAAATGAGCGAATCAAGAAGGTACGGTGGGATACGGTGGATGGGGGGGGGCAGAGTGATATGACAATCTTAGGGTGGTCAGTTCGGCTTAGTGAGTCAAAATCGAGAAGGTATGGTATACGGCAGTTATTGTTAGGCCGAGTAGTTAATGCTGACTCGGTTGTGCACCAGGGTCGTTATTGATTCGTGGGGAATATGAGTTGATCCAATATCTTTATCCGATTAAAGGAATAGTCGCTACCAGTGGATGCAAAATAATACTAAACAGGCATTGCTGATTCATTCTTGATACATTTTGATTGTTTGCACACATTTTGATTGCCTGCATTGCAGGCCGTAGTGGAGGAGGCGATGAAGGAGCACCGATGGGACTCGAAGGCCAGCGACTATCTGGTGAGTGATTGGAATTGCACAGAAAACAGAAAGGTGAAAATTGGAATTGCGCAGAAAGGTGGAGGTGCATCAGTTCCTTCCCAATGCTCCATTAGATGTAATATGCAAGATGCACAAGTCCACGAGGAAACAATTACAATTAGTGGTTGATTTTTACGCTGCGATTGTCCGGCGGATTAGTTTTCTATGTGCGCTCATCGATGTAAAATATGCGTAATCCGCGAATTCACCATGATCAGTTTTTGTTGCGGTGCTCAAGAGAAAGATCAGTAATGTTTGGCCTAGCCAGAATTATATGGAATTACAAGGGCGTGATAGTACCATTTCCACTGTTTACAAATCATTATTATTGTGTAGAACTACGGCCTCACCACTATCACTTTCACCGGAATCTCTTGCGTTATGGCGGAAAGCGAAAACACGGACTCGCCTTCTTTAATTCGAAAAAAAGGTATTAATTAATTATTTGCAGCGTGCGATCCAGCTGAACGCGATCGAGGATCGGTCGATTCACGACCGGAAGTCGTGGGACACGGCCTGCGGGTTCATGTACAAGGCTGCAGGGGAGCGACTGGCCGAAGTCAAGAGTGAGTTGTGTACTTTAGGATGTGATGTGATCTAGGCGCGCCGGGTTAGGAACAATGGGATTACTGTGGGGTGGGTTTATGTACAAGGCTGCAGGGGAGAGACTGGCCGAAGAGTAAGTAGGAGAGATGTGCTCTAGAGGAGCCGGGTTTGGAGAATTGGTGTGCGATTTACCCTGCGAGAAAGGCTTTTGGAGAAAGCCTGAAAAAATAATAGAAATGGGATTGAGATCGGTGTTTCACGGGTGAGCGAAATTTGTGTGAGGGGGAGTTGCAATGATATAGAGTAGATAGCCAAACGACCAAAAAAATCAAATAAAAATTAATTGCCAAATATTAAAAAAAAGACTACGATATCTCTCATTCTACCGTACCCCCTTGCAGAGACGCTGAACGACACGCGCGGTCCGGGCTGGTTCGGGCGGTGGTTCAAGTGGCAGACGCCCACGATCGATTCGGTGCACGCGGCTGCGGTGCAGGACGAGGCGTTCGCCCTGCTCAATGAGAACCCGGTACGGTGGGAATATGGTAACAACTCGGGCTAGATGGGCAGGCTACGGTAGGGAATCGACTCGCTCGTCTTTGTTGGTGTTGCTTGTGAGCCTGTAATTTAGGAGTGTGGTAGCAATGTGGCCCGATGGGTGACTACGGTTGCTGGGTAGGCAGTCTTGCTTTAGGAATCCTTCAAACGATGAAGCGGGGGGTACTGTAACCAGCTTGAGAGTACGGTAGCTAATCATGATCAATCCCTGCAGGAGCACAAGTACGGCCTGTCTGCGGACGACATCACGGTGATCAAGCGGAATCTGGAGACGAAGGGCATCATTGAGGTCAGTTTTTTCCCGTTGTCAGTAATAAAAGCGGGATCGAAAATAGGGGTTATCTCGATTTTGCCATAAAGAACCTCCTTCAAAAAATCCTAATATTTTGCAACCCAATTAGAATGCGGTTTCAGCGATTTGCCATATTGCTGAAAGACCGCCTGGATTGATCGTCGTGGCGTTAGGTTTTTAAAAATAATCTACTACTCTGTCGCACTTAAAAAAGTGTACTTGCCCAACTGGTGTTGTGTTTCACCAGTAAGCTTTATGGATGAAGTGGCGCGATTCAATAATAAGGCCGATTTGTACAACAAATTTAATGTTTAAAAATAATTTCGTACAGGTGCCGGTGGACACGATCCGCGCGCAGTGGCGACTCGTCTACAAGCAGCACTTCCTCGAGGGCATCGTGCACTCGGCGAGTGAATGCAAGGTACGGTAGATTATCGATTTTCGAGTATTGATTTGCTGTATATTTTTTTATAGAACTGGTAGAATTCGTTGCATTGTTAATTAGTCGCGTATGTAGTTTTGAGAATGATTTGAACCCGGAATGTGCCGGCAGGTGGGTATAGAATAGGAGTTGTAGCATTTCCTCGAGGGCATCGTGCACTCGGCGAGTGAATGCAAGGTACGGTAGACACGATTATTAATTAATGATATTTGGTGTTATGACGGTTGATGTCTGCAGTAGCATCCGAAAAAACGATTGTTGAAGTTATAGGGATAGCCGGAGACTGGGATGTAGCGGGGAGCTTAGTATAGGATTTGTAACTGTTCGTCGAGGGCATCGTGCGATAGATGCCTTTTTTCGCATCGCTAGCTGCACCTGAAATGGGTTTTCTGATTCTAAGTGCTTAATGTGATGAGCATCGTCGTTTAAGCCGTATCATCTTGACTCTGGTGCGGAGCCATTTTTGTTTTTATTTATTTTTGGTTTGACTACAAACCTGGCAAATAACTGAACTAACGATGTCACTCTTGATATGGGATCAGCGTGAAACGGGCATGTGACCATCGAGGGTTGATTAATGTTCTGTATTATTCATTTAGAAAATCTTCTTTATTTACCCTTGATTAGACTAGTTACACTAATCTTCAGGGTCTGTACCAGCACTACCGCCAGGGTGAGTCCGACCTGGACTGCCAGTCCGTCCTCCTCTTCCATCGATTGGAGCGAATGCTCGCACTCACCTGCAACGCCCTCAGGCAACAGGTACGGTAGAAGGGAGGGGGTAACATGAGGTCAAATACCGGGTCGTCGAACAATATTTTTTGGTTTGGTGCTTCACTCATCCAGATTGTTTCGCGGATCCGCTTTGTCGTTATGGGCTTCTCTTGATACCAGAAGGTGCCCATTTGGGAAACAAGATGGGGTTTTGATATGTGAATCCATGAAATTGGTTCGTGGATTCCCATTGTATTTATGAGCTTCTCTTGAAACCGGAATGTCTCCGTTTCCGACCGAGTAAAAAGAAACATTTAATTAAATAAATTGTTTAATTCATTGCAGGTGACGAACACGGAGCAGCGCCGACTGGAGAAGGAAATCAAGGTGATTTGTTGTTTGCGAGTGATGAACGTACTGTTTGACCCTGGTTCATCATGGGATATAGAGGCTGTGAAACGGGAATGGGAAAGGTATTTAGTATGATGATTGGTTTTATTGGGGCGGATGTCGTAAATTGATTATTGTTCTCTAGCTGTTGATGGTATATGATAGTAGTGAAACCCGAACTCACTGGGAGTTTCGATTTTTTATGAGTGATTTTTTTGCTTCGTTTTTTTCAAGCCTCTATTTCTTCAATATTAAATTCGAGATGCGCGATGGTGAGATATGGTGACTGTGAATCGTTAACAAAAGAAGTATTTATTATTATTTTCTAAAAAGATGCATTGTTAAAATCACTGGCTTCGAGGAACAGGTGCACTTATAAATATCGTGAAACTCTTTATTGGCTGGTTGTTGAAAATATTTTGCGAAAATTTTTTTACATTTTAAATTGCTAATTATATTAAATTAAACTAATTAGTTGAAAACAAATATTGTAGGAAGTGCTGGATGACTGGTCGTCTGACATGGCGACGAAGAAGAAGTACCTGACGGGCAGGAGGGTGGATCTGGCGGAGGAGTTGAAACAGGTCAGTCATATCGGGGTTGTGGTCTAGATGCGCCGGGTTACAAGGAGGGGAGGCCGCAATGCGAATTTCTCGCACAGGTTCGGCCAGAGTGGATCTTGTGAAGGGGTTGAACTAGTTTCCATGAAACGTCAATGGTGCAGGTTACAAATAAGCGGTTTCCTCAGACATGGATCAACAAAGGAGTTGAAGGAGTGATATGAAAACATAAATAATGACGAGGATTACTAAGAGACTATAAAATTTTTGTGTCTGTCTGTCCGTCCGTGGGTGGGTATGTATGTAAGTATGTATGTGGGTATGTATGTCACGCTCCTGAAATTGCTCGAAATCGCCCTTTTCGCTCGTTTCCAAGCCTAACTCCTTCAGCAAAAGACTTGTAGTGAAAAATTTTTCCAAAAAAAATCGATAATTGATTTCGTCATCATTATGAAATAATCCGTCTTTCGCGCCGTTCTCACCGGAAACTCAACCAAATCGGTCATGTAATGAACCAAATGACTCGTCATGAAATTCTCGAAAAAATCAATATCCTATTTCATCATCACTATGCAATATTACGTAATAATGATGCAATAATTCGTTTTTACGCCGTTTTCGCAGGAAACTCGACCAAATCGATCGTGCTTGGCATCAAACT
>LS485252.1:455952-480402 GCA_900490705.1 Pristionchus arcanus
TGGGGCGGGAGGGGGGGGGAGGGGAGTGCGATAGGTAGGCATGGATGAGCTTGGAGAGTACCCGGGAGTGGGCGAGGAGAGGGCACCACAGCCGACCGAGGTACGGTATCCGAGTGAAGAGTAGGGTAGATCACTAGATCTCTGCACCGTGGTCGTGGGAGGTATGGTAGTAGTTGGAGGGCACTGTAAAGTACGGCTAGTTTTGGCGCTAATCGCCTCGGGAGACTAAGAGTTCTCCCGCAGATGGCGACACGGTACCAGGGGTCAAATACACAGGTAATGAAACCCAAAAAGGGGAGTGCTTTTCCGAAATTTTCAGATTTTTAACGTGAGAGGTTAGGTTTCGGGTATTCTACCCTGATTTCTTGGAATGGTGGCATGCTTTTCACTATTTTTTTTGTTCAAATTGGCTAAAAATGTGGCATGCATAGGTCCTTTCGGGGGGGGGGGGGGGGGGGAGTGGTATTGTAACCGGGTTAGAAGTACGCCAAGCTAACCAATAAGTCAGTGGTCGGAGTGAGCGGCTACTTTTTTTTGGAAATGCCCTTGTCATATAGATAGCAAGTCTAACAGGCTTAGAATTTCCAAAATGCGTTGTTTCATTTTTTCCATCCAGAGGGCGGATACAATCACTTCCCCTCTAATTTGTTGTGCTATGAGCTAGTGGCGAAACCCAAGAGACACATGTTGAATTTCTCACACTTTGCAGGAATTGCGTCGTGCGGGCGAGAGCGCCGCGCCGCCTCCCTACTCGGCGGCCAGCGATGGACTGCGGCAGAGGAGGGCCTGAGTACGGTAGTCCCACCCCGATTGCCCATCGACAACTGACTTTATTTCCCCAATGCAAAGAAATCATGATAGTATTCACCCACGTGTTCTCTGTACATTCCTCCCTGTATGCAACGTGATTTGTGATGAAGTTATGGCGCTGAATTAGCTGAGCTAGAGTGCGAATGATAATACTGTACATTGTATGCTCCATTTTCCCCCGGTATAAATTATGTTCTTCAATATTTTTTTGTGGTTTGGAGGTTGAAATCAAGTGGTTCCCGGCCACGTCTGTATCTATATCGTGAGATCATGAGCACTCGGTGAAACGGCAGCGTTCAGGGTTCAACTCGAGGCTCATCGCACCTCTTCCCACAAACCAGCAACCAATCGATAATCATGGCTTCCTTCCTGACTGTCAAGGTACATTTACGAGAGAAAAGAGATGGAGACTTGGTGTTTCAGCGATAGGTTAGGTTACGGTGGAGCAACGAACTGTAGTATTACTGAGAATGCAAACGGAAAAAAATGAAGTTAATCTATTTTGTAAGTCAGTGAATAAGGCTGGAGGCGTAATGTTTCAGGGATAGGCAATCTTATGATGGTGGAGGTCGTACTAGGTGCTTCAAGCGAAAATGATACAAAAATATTGTTTGAGACGGGGAATTGGTGTTTCAGCGATAGGTTATCTAACGGTGATGAGGTAGTGTGCAATAGCTAGTGGCATGCCATGAACTAAAAATAATACAATCAATTACTAAATAAATTAATCGCAGGTTCATCCCGTCGTGTACCTCACGATCGTGGACAGCTACGAGCGTCGCGCGCGCCAGACCAAGCAGGGCGCTCCGGCGAATGACAAGGTACGGTAGTGAAGAAGGAGTACGGTAGGGGGATGGGAGAAGAGTAAAAGGGAGGGTACTGTAGGAGAGGAGAACGCCAGACCAAGCAGGGCGCCCCCGCCAATGACAAGGTACGGTAGTGAAGAAGGAGTACGGTAGGGGGATGGGAGAAGAGTAAAAGGGAGGGTACTGTAGGAGAGGAGAACGCCAGACCAAGCAGGGCGCCCCCGCCAATGACAAGGTACGGTAGTGAAGAAGGAGTACGGTAGGGGGATGGGAGAAGAGTAAAAGGGAGGGTACTGTAGGAGAGGAGAACGCCAGACCAAGCAGGGCGCCCCCGCCAATGACAAGGTACGGTAGTGAAGAAGGAGTACGGTAGGGGGATGGGAGAAGAGTAAAAGGGAGGGTACTGTAGGAGAGGAGAACGCCAGACCAAGCAGGGCGCCCCCGCCAATGACAAGGTACGGTAGTGAAGAAGGAGTACGGTAGGGGGATGGGAGAAGAGTAAAAGGGAGGGTACTGTAGGAGAGGAGAACGCCAGACCAAGCAGGGCGCCCCCGCCAATGACAAGGTACGGTAGTGAAGAAGGACTACGGTAAGAGGATGGGAGTACGGTAACAAGGAGGGTACTGTAGGAGGGGAGAACGCCAGACCAAGCAGGGCGCCCCCGCCAATGACAAGGTACGGTAGTGAAGAAGGACTACGGTAAGAGGATGGGAGTACGGTAACAAGGAGGGTACTGTAGGAGGGGAGAACGCCAGACCAAGCAGGGCGCCCCCGCCAATGACAAGGTACGGTAGTGAAGAAGGACTACGGTAAGAGGATGGGAGTACGGTAACAAGGAGGGTACTGTAGGAGGGGAGAACGCCAGACCAAGCAGGGCGCTCCGGCGAATGACAAGGTACGGTAGTGAAGAAGGAGTACGGTAAGAGGATCGGAGTACGGTAACAGGGAGGGTACTGTAGGATGTAGGAATGCTTCTGAAGAAAGCTGCCAACGGTAGTGACCAAGTAGCGCGAGCCTGCCAATGATAAGGTACGGTAGTGAAGAAGGACTACGGTAAGAGGATGGGAGTACGGTAACAAGGAGGGTACTGTAGGATGTAGGAAGGCTTCTGAGGATATTTACCAACGGTAGTGAACAAGCAGCGCGAGCCTGATAATGATGAGGTACGGTAGAGGGATGAGGGAGTGCGGTAGGAGGGACTATTGGATGTGGAGCCATTCAAAAGATCCTTTCATTGTGAGCATGGGGATGTTTCTGTATTAGTTGTTGATTTACACTCGGGTTCCGAAAACCATTGGTGTCGCAATACATTGATCTCTATTGAGTAGTTTGTGAAACTCAAACATTGCAGGCGCTCGGCACGCTCATGGGCTTCTACGAGAAGGGCGCCGTCCAGGTGAGCACTTTTATTTATATTTATTTAATTATTAATTAATATTTATTGTTTATAAAATATTTTTTTCGGATATGTAGACAGTGCGCTCGTTTGAGTTCCGAAGCATGCTCAAAGGAGCTAGGTTGAACTCTTTTCTGTGACTTGGGCGGTCTTACTCGAAAAAAAAAATAGAAAAGCTTCAGTGGATTTCAAGTTTCGCAATGCGTTCATTACAAGAGTGCTGATTTCTGGATTGATTTCGCTGTAGTTGTCAGTGCAAAAAAAGGAATTTTAAATAACTCGTTTCTCGCCCCGTAGGATTCCAGTTTCGCTATTAGATGACACCTTGAGTGGATTGATGTTTTCGATCATCACATGTTTCTCTGGCTTCCAAATACCGCATTTCATCAGGTGACGAACTGCTTCGCCATTCCGTTCAACGAGAACACTGACGAGCCGGAGCTCGACGACTCGTTCAACATGGCCATGGTCCAGATGCTCAAGAGGGCGGCCCCGACCGAGCAGCCTGTGGTTTGGTGAGTACGGTGGGGAGATCGGAAGAGCGTCGTGTAGGGAAAGAGTGTAGATCTCGGTGGTCGCCGTATCATTAAAAAAAAAGAGCGTCGTGTAGGGAAAGAGTGTAGATCTCGGTGGTCGCCGTATCATTAAAAAAAAAGAGCGTCGTGTAGGGAAAGAGTGTAGATCTCGGTGGTCGCCGTATCATTAAAAAAAAAGAGCGTCGTGTAGGGAAAGAGTGTAGATCTCGGTGGTCGCCGTATCATTAAAAAAAAAGAGCGTCGTGTAGGGAAAGAGTGTAGATCTCGGTGGTCGCCGTATCATTAAAAAAAAAGAGCGTCGTGTAGGGAAAGAGTGTAGATCTCGGTGGTCGCCGTATCATTAAAAAAAAAGAGCGTCGTGTAGGGAAAGAGTGTAGATCTCGGTGGTCGCCGTATCATTAAAAAAAAAGAGCGTCGTGTAGGGAAAGAGTGTAGATCTCGGTGGTCGCCGTATCATTAAAAAAAAAGAGCGTCGTGTAGGGAAAGAGTGTAGATCTCGGTGGTCGCCGTATCATTAAAAAAAAAGAGCGTCGTGTAGGGAAAGAGTGTAGATCTCGGTGGTCGCCGTATCATTAAAAAAAAAGAGCGTCGTGTAGGGAAAGAGTGTAGATCTCGGTGGTCGCCGTATCATTAAAAAAAAAGAGCGTCGTGTAGGGAAAGAGTGTAGATCTCGGTGGTCGCCGTATCATTAAAAAAAAAGAGCGTCGTGTAGGGAAAGAGTGTAGATCTCGGTGGTCGCCGTATCATTAAAAAAAAAGAGCGTCGTGTAGGGAAAGAGTGTAGATCTCGGTGGTCGCCGTATCATTAAAAAAAAAGAGCGTCGTGTAGGGAAAGAGTGTAGATCTCGGTGGTCGCCGTATCATTAAAAAAAAAGAGCGTCGTGTAGGGAAAGAGTGTAGATCTCGGTGGTCGCCGTATCATTAAAAAAAAAGAGCGTCGTGTAGGGAAAGAGTGTAGATCTCGGTGGTCGCCGTATCATTAAAAAAAAAGAGCGTCGTGTAGGGAAAGAGTGTAGATCTCGGTGGTCGCCGTATCATTAAAAAAAAAGAGCGTCGTGTAGGGAAAGAGTGTAGATCTCGGTGGTCGCCGTATCATTAAAAAAAAAGAGCGTCGTGTAGGGAAAGAGTGTAGATCTCGGTGGTCGCCGTATCATTAAAAAAAAAGAGCGTCGTGTAGGGAAAGAGTGTAGATCTCGGTGGTCGCCGTATCATTAAAAAAAAAGAGCGTCGTGTAGGGAAAGAGTGTAGATCTCGGTGGTCGCCGTATCATTAAAAAAAAAGAGCGTCGTGTAGGGAAAGAGTGTAGATCTCGGTGGTCGCCGTATCATTAAAAAAAAAGAGCGTCGTGTAGGGAAAGAGTGTAGATCTCGGTGGTCGCCGTATCATTAAAAAAAAAGAGCGTCGTGTAGGGAAAGAGTGTAGATCTCGGTGGTCGCCGTATCATTAAAAAAAAAGAGCGTCGTGTAGGGAAAGAGTGTAGATCTCGGTGGTCGCCGTATCATTAAAAAAAAAGAGCGTCGTGTAGGGAAAGAGTGTAGATCTCGGTGGTCGCCGTATCATTAAAAAAAAAGAGCGTCGTGTAGGGAAAGAGTGTAGATCTCGGTGGTCGCCGTATCATTAAAAAAAAAGAGCGTCGTGTAGGGAAAGAGTGTAGATCTCGGTGGTCGCCGTATCATTAAAAAAAAAGAGCGTCGTGTAGGGAAAGAGTGTAGATCTCGGTGGTCGCCGTATCATTAAAAAAAAAGAGCGTCGTGTAGGGAAAGAGTGTAGATCTCGGTGGTCGCCGTATCATTAAAAAAAAAGAGCGTCGTGTAGGGAAAGAGTGTAGATCTCGGTGGTCGCCGTATCATTAAAAAAAAAGAGCGTCGTGTAGGGAAAGAGTGTAGATCTCGGTGGTCGCCGTATCATTAAAAAATCGTCCCTCCTCCTCCCTGCCCCCCTCCCCCTCTTCCCTTCTCTCTGCACTCTCTCCTCTCACCACACTATCTCGCCTCATCTCTGACTCAAATGAGTGATTGTGGCTTTGAACTGGCACATTGGAGTGAATTTTCATGTCGAAATATAAAATAATGAAATGGTATATGAACTGAGCATAACTACCGATTGATTCAAACTCGATTGAACTCCCGTTGGTCCCTCAGTCTCTGTTTTCTTCCCATGATTTCTCTTCTTTGGCGCCCAGATGTTAGCGCCCGTTTGACTCTCATTCGAAAGCCTTTCTTCTCACAAATACTGCTCCCTTTCTGAGTGGTTACTGCGAGAAAAGCATCGATATTTCTTTCATTTGGATTTCCCGAATATTTAACCGACAGATTTCTCACTTCGCAGTGTTTCTTTTCTTTGTTATCTATCCATTGACCTTGTTCATTGTCGACATAGTGTCTACAATCAGGAATGAGGCCCAAGGATTGGATGATCCTCGTTCTCTGTATCGGTATTCACGGAAATCACGTTCCATCGAAGTTGCTCGTGGACAAGGAAGGAGGTCGGGATGCGTTGTAAGTTTAGCTTTCCATTACCAGAATTGGAATGACCTAATTTCAAAAGTTCGTAGGCTAATCGGAGACCATATCACCGTTCCTATCAGCTTCAAATTGGAATTCGAACACCTTGGTGTGGTAAAGGAGACAATTCTCTCAATTTTCACCCACTACTGCAGCCATTGTTAGTGAATTCGTTTTATGTAAGACTCGTAGCTGTAGCTTGAGCGGTTGATAACTATCCATTGCGATGATGAAGCTTTAAGCGAAGTCTCTAGTCTTCTTGGAATGGGAATTCACAGAGCCTCAAACGGAAATTTTGTTTATGTATGATAACAAAAAGGGCATTGCAGTGAATCCAGTTCCTCAATCGAGGCAAAGACGAGAAGTGATGCAATTTGATGTGCAACCCACAACCGGTGAAACAGCTGGAATGTACAGTAAGGCTATTCTGGGAGGAATCTTCTCCCCGATAGGAACGGGAATTTCCCTCAAGCAGGAAATGGAGAACTCTTTCAAGATCGATAATCTCAAGGAAAATGTGAAGTGGGGTTATATCTCTAATAGTTCACATGCGATCCCATTCACTTTTAGAACCTTGTACATAAGTTTTGCCGGTCAAACCTTTCTCCTTGAAATGGATCAGCTATTTCTGTTTGATCAAATGTCTGGAGTGTTCCTCACATGCGTAAACACGGTTGGTATTCTAGTGATGACAACCTCTCCTCATTTTGCATAGTCGCTCGCGGTTCAGACAAACGAGAGAGTATGCAAAATGATGATAGGAGCGCGCCGATTTGTCAGCACTAGTTGGTATTCCAATTATCTTGCCAATATCAGTTTTATTTAGCGATTAATGGAGATGGCAGGCGTCGTTTCGCTCATGCAGGCAAGGGACAGAATCAAGGTCCATGTTAATTACTGCGCTGGCAATATTATCCATGCGACAGCGAAATTCGCGAATCCCCATTCTATTATTCGTGGACACTATTACGAGGTTATCCAATAGAAAATATAATGTCATTTCAAAATATGCTTCAGATCGGTGACCCGGGAGAAGTTGAGGGCAATTTCTATATTTATCATGTCATTCCCACTCATGTTTTCATCTCTCCTGATGGCCAGTTCGAGGACAGCATTCTTTGCCAATCCTCGGTGAAAATGTTTTGTTTAATTGATAAAAATCAAAAATACTAATTTAATGAATAATTTGTAGATCGGAGACTTGTTGTGCGAGAAACGTGTCCAAGTGGCTGATTTATGCGACATCTCTACTTACGAGAAGACTTGCACTCGAGTTGTCATTGATATAACCAATAGCTCCAGCGTGCGATCTGTGGGCGAGAAGTACGTTGTGGCTTCAAAGCAGCAGGCTAGTTTTCATCTCAAGCAAGTAGGCAAGAAAATTTTTAGTCTCTTACACTGACCAACAAGAGCGGTGAAAACACTACCTTCCCACTCAAACGAGACGGAGTCACTGTGTTCATGCTTGGGATTGATGAGTCATTCACAGTAGACGGAAAAGTGTATCATGGAACTAGTTCTGCCACTATTCAGCTCAATGTCGATATTGTGAGTACCGCATCCATTATGGTGTTAAAATGAAAAATTAAGGCTGATGTGCCTCATGTTCTTCCTAACGGTCTCAAAATCAAGGAAGGAGTCAATGTCATCCCCTCGAATGCAGATGTCTCTTATGCGAACAATATTCAACTGGCCTTCACGATTATCGGTATAATTGTTGTCCTCATCGTCCTCCTTGCCATTGTAATCTGCATAATCTTCAAGTGCATAATTCCATGCATTCGTTTCCTTCATCCCACTGTATGATTACATCTTAAGAAAATACTTATCTAATCACATACATTCTTCTTGCCTGATAAGCAAATCACTATTTTAATTTTCCCTCGTAGAGAATGCCTAATATGAATAAATGCGAAGAATCCATACAATTTCTCTGTTGAATCACATCTGGTACATCTGGCAGAAAAGGAGAAGAACAAGTCTCGAATGAGAACATGTGACAAAACAAAGAAACATGAATCGCAACGAGAGACTTCACAAAGACTTCACATTTTCTTGAATTTTGTTCGCGAGAAGATCTGTTTTCATAAAGTAGATTTTTACATTTTCTCCTGTTAACGGGGAAGTGGCACGAGATTCTTGCAAACTGAGTGAGGTGTGTCGTTGTTGTCCGATACCACCATCAAAACCCCACCCTTTTAATTAATTACTCAGAGATATGATCGAATTGCCCCTTGTCAAGAATTTATGATATGCATGCAGAGTTAGAGAGCGTATGAAATGAGGAGAGCGAGCCCTCTCACTTGCATATCTAATGGGGCACTGTCCATCCTTCCAGATTTTGAGATATTCATAATGCGAGGAATGCTCCAGATATATTTTATCGATATAAATTAGAAAAATCACAATATTACACTTTGTATTTTACTGTTAATTTTAATCATAATTCCTCTTCAAACTCGTCATCGGAAGCAAAGATAATATTGCGATTTTCTTCAACAGTCTTGCTCATAATTCCTACGAAATCAATCACTTCCGGTTCTTCTTCTAGTTCAAGCTCCCTTTCATCTCCCTTCTCAGAATCATTCTCTTCCAATATTTCTTCTCGCGATTTCTTCGATGGCCTTCCGATATTCTGAATATCAAATTGTATGAAATACTGAATAATAAATACCTCAGCTATCTGCGGTACACGTGACTCCTTTCTTTTCCTTCCTCTCCCCTTCGGTTGTGCGGTTGTACCCTCAAATCAATATTAGCCTTGTTGTTCATGAATAAAGACAACCTGATCATCTTCATCATCCACATTTCGACTAATTCCGGTCATTCTCTTCCTTTCATTCAAAATTCGAGTAATCTGCGATTTCACTTGACTTTCGGATAGGCAGATATTGATATCGAAACGATAGGAACCATCATTATTTTTGAGATCTCTGAGTTGATCTCTGATCTCTTTAGACTCTGCTCTACGATCCTCATTTAGCTTCTCAACAACCATTCTTTCCACTTCACTCTTCACTTCCGCAACAATTGGCTTAGTCTCATTCGTCCTTAGTGCCCAGCCTGGCGTCTTCTCTTCAGAGTTGTCTCCAGACGTGAGAACAACAATCGAGTCAGAACGAACAGCCAACTGAGCGTCTTCCGATGTTTCGAGAAGATTCGAAAACACCTGCACGGCTGAAACAGTGGATGATGAAGTTGTTTATTTAGAAAAGACTATTCGACGATGAAGGGTAAACAATACGATTTACTAATTTCCCTATCCTATCGCATGAGCTTATAAAATTTCAACAAAAAAATCGATAATTTGACTCTTACCGAAATCAGTGACATCTTCGGTTTCCTTGTAGTATTTGTGCTTCTCAAAAGTCACATGCCTATCGAGTCCTCTCTCAGTCTTGAACTTAGACAAACACAGCATATCGGGACAGCGAATATACTCCTTGTTCCCATTCTCCTCATCCATGGATAATTCTGCTTCATTCACCTCTTCAGCCTCATCGCTATTAGCTGTTCCAATTATTTTCCAGAAATGCTCAGATTGAGAAAGATAGCCTTCTTGTCGATGAATCGTTGATTTGATCACATTTGCAGGCCACTTTTCCTTCTTCACCAACATTCCTTCTCCGATGGAATCGTGTCTCCTCAATCTTACTCCATTGTGCTCCTGAAATGTTATAATTACTAATATTACCTAACTATAACTGAAATCAGTTACATATATATATATATATATATATAATATTTCATTATTATTGTGCGGAACCGTTTTAAAGTAGCACACTCACCTCAAAACGAAAGCTTGAGTATGTTTTGATACCATTGAATGAAGCATTTTTTGCTTCCACTTGAGTCACTTCGATTATGTAGAAAGAGCAGCCCTGAATTGCTTACAAATTGAATAAAATGTGATTCATGTAAACCTTCAGGAGTATGTTGTGTATAAAACCGTTGATGATCTCATCTGGAGTGCATGCTGGATGGCCCGAATCAATGTAAGAATTCAACTTTCCCTTTACAAGGGAGATTGCTCTATCTGCTCGTCCCTGTTTGTTGAATTATTGGGCGTGAAGTATACAAATTAATTGCTTACTTTTCCGAACTGGGGTTCCGAAAAGATGTGCGAGAGTACTGTAATCTGGAGCTTGTCAGCGAGGTACAGGAGGAATGCGGTGAGAGCAGCACAATGGTATGTCCCCGCATTATCAGTGCGGATATGCACATGCGTGATGCCGTTTTCCTTGAGAATACCGAAAACATGCTCGAGAATTCCTGCGACTGCAGTCGAGTCCTATGAAAACAAATAACTACTTTCTTTACACTTGAAGGAACCATACCTGCTTGGAAACAGTTGAAACGTGGCTGAACTCGTGACTGACCATCTGTCCGTTGATCTTGGCCACTGTAGCACTCATGTGGAACGATATTCCTCCCTTAGCGTACCACTGAGACTGACGCTCACTCAACAAATCCATTTGGGGGTGTAATGAAAAAAAGCTAACATGGCGCCTGTAGGGAGAATCTTCATGGCATAGTCAGCCACGATGAGGGCATGACCATCCTCCAATCCGTCTATTACTGTTCTTCTATCATGTTCGCTGGCGACGCAACGAACCAAGTGCTTGCGATACGCTCTGATGATCCCATCACTCTCTCCGATGATCTGGAGCATCCTATTGAGGCGGAATCTGAATTTGATGATGACGGTAATCAATCAGTGATGAGAAACCTTGTGTAGCTCATATTGTTTAAAGCAACTCCATATGAAACTTGCACAATTTGTTCCATGATCAGAGGGAGACACATTGCCTTTGAAAAAATATTTAAATTGAAACGGGAAAAAAATGACTAACTTCAGAGCACTCCGTACACGATTTGTCATGGGAATGAGAGCACGGGGAATCGAATCGAGGGTCACCTCTATGAGCGAGTGCATGTGTCCAACAATGAGACACAACATCAGATGATTGAACTATATGCGTTCGCATCTCTCCTGAAAAAGACTAATTACTTAAATTTAGTCTGCTTGAGGTAGATACCAAAAATGAAGTTCTTGGAAACTCTGATTCTTCTCCTAAGCTCCATCGTCTTCTCTAAATCGATTTCGTTCAATAGAGCCAGCTCGTCAACAATGTATGATAGCTCGTCGAATGCCTGGATATTAAAAAGATGAACATGGTTAATGAAAACTTGGCTTCCGCCTCTCCTACTTTGACATAGTATCTCGTTTGTTTGACGGAAAAGAGAACATTCGAAATGAAAGAGACGCGTTCTCATCACTAATTATCGTTAAAATGAAATGAACGAACATCAAAAGCATCAGCTTGGAAGGCATCAATGCAGCTCATTCGAAGTTGTCTGTTCGGACTAATTACCTGATTTAGCACAATTTCACCTTAATCAACCAAACATCTAGTTCACCTCCATCAACTTGTATGCGGTTGAATATCCTAATGCATTCACACGAACAAATTCTTGTACATCGGACGGAGTAGCTAATCCTTTCTGTTTAGCCACCTCCTAATTTTAACTATCAGTTATTTATATATGTTTGAAACATAAACTAACTTCGCAGTATCGGAGAAACAGCTTGTGAATCTCCCTGTAACTATAGATACGAGCCACTGCGGCTATGGAAACTTCGCCCCCTTTTCCAAGAGTAATCTTCTTGCACGAACTTGGCATATAAATGAGAATCTCCGGACTACAAAAACAAGTGCAATGCAATTCTATTTCTCAAATTTACCGGGCGAGGAATCTCAAGTAGAGAAACACATTTGGTTTGTTGTACTTTTCCCTTTTGAATGATTTATTGAATGCTCTTAGCTCTTCGTATGCAGATAATTTAGCTAATCTAATCAAGTACCTACTCGCTCCTGTACCGTCTCTGATCTGAAATTAAATATTCGCCTTTTAAGGCTTTCCCAGGCTCACCTGTTTCTCAGAGAAGACACCTGTGAGAAGCTTGAGGACACCGATTCTCACTGTTCTCTCAGTAGAATCCTCGAGGCATTGACCGACCATATCCATTACTGCTTCAACACGAACATCCTTTTCCACTATTTTCATCTGAACAATAATAAAAAATGATTGGTTCTTCTTTTTTAACAATGGGCAAACACGAAATATCCACCTTTCTCAGACATGCGATTTTCATCTCTTCCCAGCTATCTCCAGCACATGACTTGAACAGCTCATCAAACAGATTAATCATCGAGTTAATCTAAAACTATCTTGATTAATTTGATCGCGATGAATTTACGATAAGAAACCTTCTTCCTCTGTGTTTCGAGCTGGAGTGTCTTCCATGATTTCTTTCCAGTAAGTCTTTCCATACCAAACAAGTGAACGACATGTCGAACAGCGCGTTGCTTCTGTCATCAAATATAATGTTCTCAGAAATATTTTTTACACACCTCTTGATCAGGATTGTCTCGATACTCTTCAGGAGGTGGTGGAATATTGGCATTAACGGAATCCATACTCTCATCTGCGTTTGAAGAATCGATGTTGTTGAATGATGCATCGGAAACTTGAGGCACAGAAGATCCGATCTCAGAGAGACTTTGTTGCAAATCTACCATTGACATTGGATCATCGTGAGATGGATCCTGCGTCGTTCAATTGGGTAATCTCTTTGTAAACTAGTAGTAACCTTCATCTCATCGTCGTTGACGGAGAAGTACAATGCTCCAAATCTCTGCTGACGAATCAATTTCGCATGGACACTGCACAAAGCTGAAGTGATCTAATCTATGCAATAATTCAATTGATATTAACCTGTTCCTACTTGGACGAATCGTCCAGTTGCTTCAATAAATTGCAATGTTTCTTGCTTATTCAATCGCCTAGTCTTCACAGGCCGTACACCTCCATTGTGATTTATCTATAAATATGGGATAACGCGCAGCCCAAGAATAAATAATAGTTTACTATCATAAGTAATAGATACCTCGGGGAGTGAGCAAATAACTTTTCCATAATCATTCTTTTTATTTCCTGAAGACTTCGTATCCCACCATGAGAGCAAGAATTGCTTGTGTTTATTGCAGACCTGCATCTCGAGCATACGCTGGCTCTAAACCAGTTATTCAGATTATTACATTTTAATTATCATGCGGTATACCTCATCTTCATTCTTCCAGTCGACATGTATTCCTCCTCTCAACAGTAGAAGATCGACAACATGCTCGCACTCAAACAGCTTCTCTCTATCATTCAGTTCGCTAAGCCTACATAGATGGATTTATTTCAAAAAGATCTGCTGACTAACTTCTCAAGATTGCCGCTGCATTCAAAATGAAGCGCCAGAGCAGATTCAAAGGATAAGTCGACTGCTGAGAACACACAAAGTGTTGTATCATTATCATTATTGCCGAGCCTGTTAAATGTTTTTGAAATTTTTAAACTATCTTCGCAAATCCAGCTTACTGAGACTCTTCCGTCTGCTTTGCCTCTGAAACAATCAAATAGTTGTACTTCCTACCAGAGACATACTTACTAGTGAAACCATCCCTTAGAATGCGAAGATAGAGGTCATTCTTTATCGCCAAATTGTAGGCCGATTTTTTCGTGCAACAAATCACTATTTCTTCGAGATTTCCAGTTTCATTCTCAGAAATGAATTCATAAATGGTTTGAAGAGCGACTTCGACACCATCTTTCTTAGGAAATTCTACACTTACAACTCCAATAAACGGAAGGGCCTGAACTATTTTCGTTTTTTAAAACATATTTTTCACTTACAATTGTTTTTGCCTTCTCTCCAACAGCTCTCTTGAGAATGGAGTTATAGCATTGCCTCAACTTCTCATTTTGCTCTGAAGGTTGAAATGATTTAAACGACGGAATCACGAGATGAAAGATCCCACCTGACATGAATTTTATATCATATTAGTACAAATAAGCAACAAACTAGGAAAGAAATTTTCCAGATTGCCTGATTCTGACTTAATAATCTCATACTCAACGAGAGGTAATGAGAGATCTTTTCTCAGCGTAATGAATTTGTCACTCCCGGCTTCTCTCCAAATTACATCTCCAGATCCACCGACTAAGTTACATTGAAAATTATTATATTTGATGGCTTAATCAAATTTTCTTACCTGGAGAAAAGGATTGATCAACCTCACCAACGAGAAATTCTGCCCGTTCATTGCGAAAATTGGCATTCCTTATCCTCACTTTGACCATTTGTCTGAAACAGAACTGAGATTGCTCAGATGGACTATAATATAATAGGTAAATAATTTGAAATTGGAAGTAACATATTGAAAGGCAGCAAAAAAGTGACATTGAAACAGTATGTTTGATTGAAAAGAAAGCAAAGAAGGAATACAAATGAATGATGGCCGCGACCCTCTCATCTCATTACTCATCTGAGTCAGAAAGGGAAAAAATCGGAAAGAAGAAAGACAGTTGTGCGCGTGTCAAATTGGTGCCCCTAACATCTGGCCGACAAGATGGGAGAAGTTTAGGTCTAGAGTTGATTCTAACTGAGGGATTCTAACCAATGTCAAATGTATGGATCGGTAGTTATGCTCAGTTCATAGACCATTTCATTGTTTTATATTTCGACATGAAAATTCACTCCAATGTGCCAGTTCAAAGCCATTTGAGTCAGAGATGAGGCGAGATAGTGTGGTGAGAGGAGAGAGTGCAGAGAGAAGGGAAGAGGGGGAGGGGGGCAGGGAGGAGGAGGGACGAGGTCGCATGGGAAGGGGGTAGATCAAAGGACGGAGCGTTGATTTCAGGCAATTTTGTCTTCACGTTTTACCTGCTCCAGAAAAACTCTGGGTATCGATTTGGCTGAAATTTTGGGTTTAGACTAAACTCGACAGCGCGGTTCTAACGGTGTAACTCATTAGTCGCAGTTTTGCCGTAATCAAAAAATCGATATTACAAATCGATTAAAAAATTTTTTAGAGAAAAATGAAGTTCACAGGCGAATTCAGCGTCAAAAACTACTCCGACAACAATCTCACGAAAAAATTGCACATTTTTTGACCGAAAATATCCCAAAAAAACGAAAAAAGACAGATTTCGACGTCACGTCGTCTGGAGCCAATAGGGCATCCACATCAAAAATGAATGTGACCAGCGTCTTCAGCACCCTCAAGAACCTAGAATGGCAATGTTTGAGAGAATCGACATTTTTTTACTGTGCCGAACCCTGTCCGATTTGTCCGATTCTTAGGCGAACGGGCTCTTAGAGTAGCTCTGGAATGCTCTGACAATGCGCCGCTACCGAATCTATCTACTGTACGCCCCTCCCCCTACCGTGCCTCTGAAATGTCCAGATCAGGTAAGCAGGTATCTCTCAATAACATGCATGTAGTGCATAACTATCCTACTTCACCTCCTACTCCTACCGTACCTCTGGAACGCCCTGATGGGCATGCGGTGCTTGTCCTCCGTGAAAGTGGTGTCGAGCGTGAGCAGGATCACGGGCGGCGTGTCCTGCACGGATCATCGATTAGATTACGGTATGCCAGCTTGAGTAGGGTGTGACCATTGGAAAAGGGCCAATTACTTCTATTTTGGGCAACTCGTGAAACGCCGTTGCACCATGCAACATTCTATGTTTTCCCATCAATTTCTAATATTTTGTTTTGGTTGAAAGATCGAACGATCATTGCGGGTTTCCAACGACTAACAGTTTCATGAACTCCCGAAACCCCGATAATGCATGGCACTTTCGCTTAGTGTTCAGCGCCCTGCATCATCATTTGATGACTCATCATTTCTGCAGTGGGAGCGCCAAACTATTGATTTCCGCTAATTTCTCAACGCCCGCCCATCTGCTAACCGCTAACAGCCGGCCTTACCGGCGGGTCCCACCTAGCTTTGTCGTACGAAACAGTAAAATCACAATACAATTCACCACCCACCTTCTTGTTCGCAAAGTCGGCCACGATGCGGTTGTAGTAGTCGTGGTAGGGAATGCACACGTTCGTCAGCTCGGACGACGTGTAGAACCTGCAGCAATCAGTTGGATAATGCTCTCGTCTCTCCATTTTCCATCATCTATCGCTAGGTAGTGAAGCGAGAAATATTCCCCGAAATTTTCAGCTTGTCATGTCTGTGTTTCACTCCATCTACACCAGTAAGGAAGGCCGTGATTCGCCGATGAAAACAGAAAGCACCTCCGTTTCTTTACAAATTTCAAAGATTTTACTCTATGCCCGCGCATGCATGTTTCATCTCCCCTACATCACATGCGAGGAGCCTGCACAGCTGATTCTTCACATACGGCGTTCTCAAAAATAATACCCACGTATATTGAAGATCACTATTATGACTACGATACATCCCCAACAGTATTCTCACTCTTCTTCATCGCACCCTACTCCTACCCTAACCACCGTATCACAATAGCTACCGTATCCCCTGTCCCCACCGTACTCACCAAACCACAGGCTGCTCGGTCGGGGCGACCCTCTTGAGCATCTGGCCCTGTTACCAACCGGTCTGCACCATATTACTACTACCCATTCTCCACCAACAGGCTTACGGTATCACAATAGCTACCGTACTCACCATCCCACGGCTATCTTATCTCATTGATACTGTACTCTCCTTACTGCATCCCAATAACTACAGTATGCTACAGGATCCTCGTCCCCCCCCTCAGATTCGTCTCGAGTCGGGTCTGGAGCAGCTGGAGCGCAGCACGGGCGAGATCGTCGCCTGGCTGGAGCGCATCGAGAAGTGGGTTTTATTTTTATTTCGGTCATCGATCGCGACACAAAGTTTGCATGTAGAGCTACCTAGGTGGGTTCGTGTTGGCTGAGAGCATTTTGATTTAGCCAAACCATTATTATTTCTCATTGTAGTTGTCGGTACAAACACTACTTTGTGAACATGGTGATTGCACGCATCACGGGCGCTATGAATTATCTTTGCTACGCCGAACGTGATTGAATCCCGAGACCCGATGGAAAAATCAAAATTTGCGAACATGCCAGTTTCGTGTCGCACAGCCGTTATATGATCTCGTTCATTTTCTAAATTCAATGTGATCCTGATGTCTCTTTCAAAATAAAATAAACTAGTACTAGTGGTTTGGTGGAGGAATAGGAACAATTGGATTTGTGTTTCTTTGGTAGTATGTTTTCTCCCACTTTTGTACAAAGCAATGGAGTCTTAGTGTCCTCGTATAAAATTGGAATAAATAGGGGTGCCATTTTGACGATGTGTTATGGACTATGCGGAACTAGGCCACACGGCTGCTATATCATCGTGTTCATTCTCCAAACGTAATTTTGCCTTGAGCGCTTGTGTAAAAATAAAATAGACTAATACGAGTTATTTGGCGCGGCAATAGGAACAATTGAATTCGTGTTTCTCTGGTAGTATGTGTTCTCCTACGCTTGTGCAATGTACTCTTCCCATCGTGTAGTAAAAATTTGGATCTAATAAATAGTGTTGGCGGATGGAGGATGTGTAATGGACTAGGCGGAACTAGGTAACACAGCTGATATGTATTCTCGTCTGCGTGCGAATTACATTAAATCCTTCCTTGCTGTGGCAAAATAAAAATAATCAATAAATCAATAATTCCCATCAGGTACGTGGACGAGGTGCTGTCGCGCGAGGAGGAGCCGGCTGACGCCACCATGGGAAGGACTCTGATGGAGGTACGGAGAGGTTATGGATTGAGAACTGATGGGATACGGTAGTTATATCGATTGGGAAATGATGGAAGTAGGTGGGATACAATGGTGAAAATGATAGAAGTAGAAATTCCGTTGGTATTGCAGCTCAGAAAATTAATTGCAGCTCAGAAAATTAGCGTTTCTTAGAAGTTAACTTGATGTTTCACGGGATGGTGTAGTGAAGGTGGTTTTGCCCCGAATCAATTTTCGGAATGTGTTTTGGAGATAAAATAAACTATTAATATTATTCGATACATGAGTTAGTGAGATATTCGATACATGCGATAAAAGAGATAATTAATTAATTAAATTAAATTAATAAATAATACATTTACAGATCGTGAACACGGCTGCGACGCACATGCAGTCGGACAAGCTGGACTCGCTCGTGAAGAACTCGCTCAGAGACTACATGATGGTGAGTAGTGTTAGAGGGGTACGGTATCGGAAATGCAAGAATGTTCTACCATTACAGTAGTAGTACGGTACATGATGTTGAGTACGGTAGGGGTAAGGTGCTGACGTGTGAGAATACGGTTGAGGCTGCATATTGTGGATGGGGAAAATATGAGGGGGGGGATGGTAGATGTATATCGGTTTTTTTTTAATTTCATAAAGAAATAATTTTCGAAGTGCATCTCTTGTGTTTCATCGATTGATTGAATGTGGTTAGGATTTTTGATGAACATTAACAGTCGGGTAGATGTGATTGTACAACATTCCTCATTTGATCTCGAACATTAGATCGTGTGCACAATGTGGCCGGTAATTTGTTCGTGGGCATTTTTTTTGTTGAAAAAATACAGTTCACATACGCCAGCTAGTCAAAATACTATTCTAACTAATCGAAGTTCATTAAGCGAATCTTGTGTTTCATCGATACTTCAAATCTTAACCTAGCTGTCAGGGACAATGTCACACGGTCTTCAGTTGTACAAATACCCAATTCCCATGATTTCAGATCTCGTACCTGTCGCAGCTGACGAAGACGCAGCTGCAGCTGCACGACAAGCTGGTCGCGTCGACCTAAGCAGCATGGCTGCGTCCTACCCGCGCCGGGTTTCACCCCTCCCCATTATTTTGTTTCCATTTCCCACCTGTTTCCTTGTTATCCACTGAACACACTCCTTCACTTTTTGCCCCGTTGATCATTCGTATGATGATGACGTGCTTTTATTGGGATCCACTAATTGCCGTTTATTTTTCTTTGCTAATTAGTAAATGGTTGTTTGTCGAGCCGAAATTGTTGTCCGTTTACTCCTGTTAACAGAAAAATTGATAAAAATGTGAATTTTACGATGATTTATTACTTAGAAAAGACGAGTAAATGCATGAGGGCATGTTTCATTTCTTTATGTTGTGCATGATGGTGTTGCATGTCACCGAGTATTTTCGGTATTAACAAACGCATGATTGAGTAAATAACCCTAATCAAGGACGCCGGAAAGGATACCGTCGTGGCTTCTGTGAAAGGTGAGCGAGAGCATGGCAGGAAGAATCCGCCTCTCCACTTGTCGTGCACTACAATTACAGATTGGAATCGAGCGAGAAAAAAAAGCAAATTATTCATACAGACATTGAGGGACTGACCCAAACAGAGGAATATGAGTTGCTTCTTGATCACAATCGATTGATAAGATCAGGCCTTGGCAAGGCAAAGCTAGATAGCATGCAAATTGAAGAGAGTATCGTTATCAATAAAGACTTCCATTGAGATGTGATAACATCGCTCAGTTGTTCTCTTAGCGTCTCTTTCTCTATTTCTCTTGATCCATCGCTCGCGTTCGCAAAACTTTTCCCGTCTCTTCACTGCTCAATCTCTCGCTCGATGTTCTCGACATCACGCCATGCAGTTAGTTAGCCAGTTCACATCGCCTTTCGCACTCGACTCACCACTTCCCGTGGTCTCCTTTGGATCCCCGTTGAACGCCAGATCCCAGGCCCTCCACTAGCTGGCACGGCGCCAAGTCCTACCGTAGTCTACCGTACCCACTCGGCTACCGTAACCATGTTCCGCAGGCGCGTTGAGCACTTGCGGCATCGATTTATCGCGCGGGTACAGCCGTTGCGAGACTTGCTGCAGGAGGAAGAGGAACGAAGGCGGGAGCAGAACCAAGAGGTTGTTTTTGTTATTGTTGTTGTTTTCATTTCTTAAAGTCGTGTTTCATCGAATGATATATGTTTCACACTGCTTTCTTATTAGTGAATGAGTTGGTGGCAATGATTCAGAGCAGGACTGCGTTCGTAAAACAATAATTGAGCTGATGATTATACCATTCTTCATGGTCGCGACATTGCGAGAGACGCAGAGGAAGTAAAAACATTTAAACTATTCAAGATGATTCTTCCAGCCGCTCGATCACAATGAGATTGTGAACTTTGCGTGGCAGATAGCAAAGGGAGAGAATAGATCGCGTCGTGAAACTTGTAGCCCGAAACTTCACCGACCATAAAGCCATTGTATGTTTCAGCCCCTCGATCACGACAAGCCGTACTGCGTGGAGGGCCGCGTGAGGATGGTGAGGAAGCATCGGAACCCGGTAGAGGCATCGCTGGAGAGAAGGATATCGAGAGCGTACCATGATTATGGGAGGTGAGATTGGCAGTCAAAAATGCTTTGAAGCTGTTCGATTCGTTGGATCCCACTTGTGCACAGAATTGCGATGGCTTTGAGGTGTAACAGCAAATCATGTTCAAATATGTTTCAGATTCATTATAAGAGTATAATGTTTCGATGCACGTTTGATTCAGTTGAGCTGTCTGAGCTAAAAAATTTATTCATCACGCTCCGTGAATACTCATGCATTCTTCACACAAAAGTCGAGAAATAGAAAAATGCAATGAAGTCTGCGCGAAAGCTCAGTCAATAGCCTAAAGAATTCGATTACGATAATACCGTGAATATTGAAATTGTAACGAATGTCACCAGATTCTGCTCCGCCCACCCTTCCTCGTGCCTCGCCATCTCATGCATGCTCATGGTCTTCCTGTCGTACCCGGCACTTGCCCGATTCTCGGTTTGATCTTTGATCTTTGGTCTTGGTCTGTGATCTTTGGTAAAAGTAAATCGTCAACTCGTATCCTCCTTGCAGTTCCCATCCAGCGTCCCGATCGACCTGCACAGGACCAGCCTCGCCGAGCCGTTTGACAGTATGTAGTACCGTAACCAGGATTTAAAAAGACAAGCCGAGCCGAGTGTCTAAAAACAAAATAAGATGGAAATGAGTAGGAAATACATCGGCAAAAGATAACACAATTATTGTCAGTGTGACAAGAAAGAAACGAAGAGACGTATTCTTCGCACTGACAAACGTAAAGATACCGTAATCAATCTCAGAAACGAATTCGCCCGAGTGGTTCTTCCGACCGCCTACGATGTACGTGCAACAGGTAATGACCAAATCAATAATTATAAATAACAACAATAATAAATAATAACAAATGAATAATAAAAATAACTGTAAAATGCAGATCGTCGTACACTCGAACGTGCGCCCGTGGACGCCGTACAACCTCAGTGCGGAGAATGTAAATTAAATATTATTAAAATTAACTAACGATTTAATCATAAGTTGCAACTTAGACGAATTTATTGCTTATCCATTCACATAATCGCCATTTTTAACAGAATTTCGAGGCCAATGGCTGAGGCTCGAACTAAATTTATTTATAATTTATTTATAATCATAATTTATTTGATTTTCACAGGTAGTCCGAGGCGCCCTCTCACTGGCCTTCCCTCTGCGAGACACACTACTCGAGCATCTCAACGAGAGTTGTACGTCTTTAATTTTACCTTTTTTCATTGATTCGAATTTGTTCTAAAAAGGATCTAGAGATCATATTGAAACTCCAAGAAGTCCGGGTGTATATCTCAATCTTGAAACTTATTACAAATTAGGAAAATATTCCAAGAATTGCTTGCTCAAGTCGACCAGAAACATTGTCATGACCGCTCTATCAGTCCGCTCTCCAATAGGCATTTTGAAGAAAGAACCACAGCATTTTACAAGCGTGAATAAATGCGAAATATAATTTATAATATGATCGCAGGCCTCACACTCCGCCAACACTCCTCACTCGCTCCTGCAGCAGCAGCAGCCAGGAACGCCTCGCTCTTGCCCTCCTCCGGCTGCATATTGCTGTCGCCGTCTGCCTTCTGGTCGCATGACCTAGCGAAGTTAGCTAGGGTGAGGAAGGGGTGATAATTGTATTTAAAAATATGGGTGCTGAAGGTCGCGAATACCCACATAATCGAACCTTGTATGCATCTCTGGCAGAAATTCAATAGTGGGGATTAGGTGTTCTTCCTTCCCTCCTCCGGTTGCATTTTTCTGTTGCCATCCGCTTTCTGGTCGCACGATCTAGCGAAGCTGGCCAGGGTAAGCATCTGAAACTGCTCTGATGTCACAACAACGTGCAAAAAGTGCGCATTTAATAGCAGAAAAGGCCACACTTCATTCCCGGAAAATGATTATTCATAATAGAGCCAAGCTGTGACTAGCGAAGGACGGTCTGCATTGAGCGAAATTATTATTATGAACAACAGAACAAGATCAAATCGATATTTACTTTCCCCACTTCTATTGACGCGCTGCTGAAACCTATCCGAAATCCGCTGCTCGGAATCACAATTTCGTAAAGGCATACCGTATTCTCCACCTACCGTAACCCTTCCTCTTCGTTGCAGGACGAGGACCTGATCAGGACGATCTTCACGCCGCCCTGCACGCCGTCCATGTGCGTCCGGGACATCCTGCTGGGTACGGTAACTTGAGAATATCGATTGATTGTAGTTCTTGCGGTTATACTGTAGTCTCTCACATCTATCGATCTACTGCCTTCTGCATTGGGCGATATTCTACTGGGGGTGGTAGCTCTTAAAATTATCGATTGGTTGCTGGTTACTGACACTGAAATATCGATTCATGTGCGTCGCACATAATTAGAAAAACGACTATTTCGAATACGCTTCAGCGTGCGCTCTAATTTCCACAGAATCCGTATGCATTCGATCATAAGGTATATCTTGAAAAAAATATAGTAAAAGATTTATTTGAGGTATGCCCACGGCGCGCGCCGGCGTGAAGCAGTATTATCAAACGAATCGCGAGCGATGTAAGAAGTATTTACGATTAAATAAAATCAACTCCGGATCAACGCACTTTCAAATAAAGATAACGAGTGATGACGTGAAGATGGGTTATTTGATCTTTGATCCCTGCTCCTTCAGCCATCACGTTCGGCATCACTGTGCTGCTGTCCGCGTACGACCCGACAGCGTTGAGCAATCTCAGGTAGAGAAATCAAATATAACTAAAACGGGGAGTAATCTAGCCAGACCATTCAAAAAAGAATGAATAATATAGTTCGAAACACGGGTAATCGTCTCTTCATTTCTCATACTCTCTCACCGGTCAGAGAGGCGAGAGAGTGTGCGAAATGAAGAGACCATTACCCGTATTTCGAACTCTAATGAATATACATGGATTGAGCAAGTTTATACTGCAGATCGTCCTTGAACGCGCCCGACTCCAACTTCAGCATGTTCACGATCCAGGAGGTAATACATCGAATAAGTTGATCTTTGATCTTTACCATATCCTTCGAATGTGATCCTTGTCTTCTTTAGCAAGCGAGAGCCATTTTTCAAAGAATTGATCTTTAATCTTTACCGAGCCCATCCAAGAAGTGCTCCGATTCTTCTTTTGCTGAAGGGAATTGATGAACAAGTTGATCTTTGATCTTTACCATCCCCTTCCAGAACAAGACTCCCTACGTGCACGTCTTCTTCAAGCCGACGAAGCGGCTGACTGATTTCACGCCCCTGCTAATATCCTACGTCATCTTCATGGTGAGAAACGGGTTTTAGCGAGAGTATATTGAGGGTTGAGAGTTTAAAGTTGAGAGGATGCATCCGAGCGATGCTGCTCTTTCATGAATTACAAAACTTTTAACGAGGGAGTTTTAGAATGATGTCAAAGGAATTAACATAGAAAATCTTTGGATAAAATTGGAAAAGGATTTAAGAGACCGGATCTGGAAAAAGTGACCATCGCCCGGACATTGCTCCAGGATTTTCGATTCCGATCTCCATACCCACAGGGCCTGGGGGGCCTTTGACCTTGTTTACAAAAATGATGACGTCACCGCCTGTATTGCGCAATGCGGCGCAAAAGCGCCGGGTTCGTCGAAAAGATCGAAAAATCATAATTTCTCCTCCGAACAAGATAGAACCAAAATTCCTTTTGCAGTATGGTAGGCATGCCCAGAGTGCACCATAGCACTATTTGGATCAAAATTTGGACGGTCCTGATATTGAATTTTGGTGCTCAAATTTCACATTTATCGACTTTTTATTATGTTCCAGCCGATTGGGGCAACCTTTTCATACGCCTGGGTGTACTCCACACCCACACCTAATAATCCCCCCACATGCGGAACAAATCAGAACATGAACATTTTTGAAAAGTTGATTTGAGTGATTCGAAGTCAGTCTACCTTTTGCTATTTTTCAATGTTCTGTCTCACTGTCAATGGGACTCCACCTGAAAACCGCCCTAATTGTGAAGTCACACCATCATACGAATATTTATCACCATTGGAGTTGAATCCGCGACAGTGATTTTTTTTGACCCATGACCCGGGGTTCATGCCTCAGAAGTGATCCATGACCATGAACCCCGGGTCATGGTCCGAAATTTACCGAAAAAGTCATGGTGGAGGAACTTCAAGTACTATA
>LS485252.1:491403-530578 GCA_900490705.1 Pristionchus arcanus
ATCCGATACTTGTGGTGGGTGTTTACCAGGGTCATAAGGGCTACAATATGTGATATAAGATTTGATGCGGAAATGATCGAAAGGCTGCAAAAAGCCAAAAATTAGATTAAAATCTTTGAAAAATCGGACTAAAAACTGAGATTTATTTTTGTTATATGGTGTGTTCTTGCACATAGGAGGTCACTAGCATAACAAAAAAAGAATTTCAGGTCTAGCTTGTACGGTTGTCGAGATATGAATATCACGTTTTTGGCCAAAATCTGGCATTCGCGCGCACGTGGCGGCGCGCGTAGGAGGCTAGAGGGGCTAAGTAGTGTAGTTTTGTAAACAAGGGTTCGACCCTCTCCTGTGACCGCAGTATGGAGGTCTGACTCGAAAATCCTGGAGGATGTCCGGTCCATGCTGAATTTTTATGGAGAAGGCCTCTTAATTTGAGTAACTCCCTATCCTTGAGCTAGGCTAGACATCATAGATTGACAAGGAATTCATCTTGTTGCTGTATCATCTTATCTCTCCGGGCAGCATAAATGTGACAATGAGGGTGATAGATAAATTAAGGAGGGGGATAACCCACATTGAAATGCTGCGTAGCATCATGGGCGGCCTTGTTCTGCTCCTCGATCTGCTCCTGCTTCACTGCGATCTGCTTGCGCTCGCTTCTGAAAATCGTAGATGGAAGAATCTTAGGATTAGGCAAGGTCGTCTAAAGCAGTGACATGTAGCGCCATTGACTATGCCGCAATGATTCTCATACTGAGCAATAGATAGGTGGATACCAACATTGTCGGTAAGGATGAAATAGAAGGAGAGTACCTCCACAGCGTCGGCTCGCGCCAAATGAGAATTAGAGGGTGTGCGAGGATGTGCGCGTTGAAGATGAGCGAACCGATTTCCTAAATGAATTCGAAACTGATTGCAACTGCTTCTTATGGTCCAGACTGACCATTCAAAAGGCATCCCATATTCAGAGAATAGTGAAATATAAAAATACGCATACCTTGATGACAACTGCTAGAGGCACGCGAGCGCCGTCCGTTTGCAGGTATGCACACAGTGTTGTGCCTGAGAAATTATTATCTATTTTTGGATTCGCTGCCAAAGAGTCAGTGTAATGCTGAATAATAACGAGGGATTAGGCGTTCGTGAAACCTATTCGGTTATGTTCTTCATTCATTGAATGCGAGGAATGACTGAGAGTGTGAATGACTCAGAAAAGCGGAAGGATGACATACAACCGCGCTTTATTTGGAAGTCTATTTATTTATTAGGGATGTATTAGTAGTTTAACTATTGCAGCCTTGATTTTGCCAAAGATTATTGGATTTTGTACTCTTCTGAATGCAAATCAGAGGGCCACTTACAAGTCGAGCTAACGGCGTACAGTAACGAGAAACAGATCATGTTTGGGTAGACGATTCGGGCGGACTGAAATAATTGAATTAATAAATAAATTAAATTAAAATAAGATATGCTTTTTGATAAATCACTAATTGTTATTTTAATGGATATTTTTATCGAAATGTGGAGAGGTATCGCTACCCCCGTCACCCACCTTCAAGGTGACCCGCCGGTGAAACCTATCGTCGAGCGAGTGGGTTGAGTCGGTTACTCGCAATCTGAAATGAAAATGCGTTTCATTCACGTTTGAAATGCGCATAAACTAACAAGAAGCAGAAATTGAGGAATTGCAAGAAGATACATGGTCCCCACCTATTCTTGTGTTTCGTGTAGAGAAACACTGGCGTGAAAATGAGCAGAGAGGTCGTCATCACGGGAAACTGGCGGAACTTGTAGAGAATGTCGATCTGAGTTCATCGATTACCGTGTGCAGTTCGTCAGGTCAGATTCATTCGTGATTGACTACAATAGACAGAATGCGTATGATAAGTCTTGGTTTGATAACTCTTGATCTTGGTTTATTTTTAAATAAACCAAGATCAAGAGTTATCAAACCAAGACTTATCATACTTAAAAGTATTGTTTTTTTTCACCACGAGAGGTCGATCTATCAATTTGGTGCGATTGTAGGGCTTCTTGAGTATTTCGTGAAACATATTTGATGCGATTTTTATTTGTTGAAATCCACTCGGATCTTCGGGAATTTTTGTATTCAAACGCATAATGGTTGATGTGATACGCTAAAAATTACCCATCGTATCTTCGTGTACGCAACCGACGTGCAGAACACTACAAACGTCGAGTTGTTGTACAGAGGCGGAGGACGGGAAAAGGCAGCAGGGAAATGGCCGGCACAGACGGATATCGTATTCACTACCTAGAATAAGATTATTGATCTTTGATTTTTCTCCTAGATCCCGATTTCAGGATAAACGTTTAAAACTCTAGGGGCAATCTCAAGTTCCAGACAGCTCTCTCTCGAGAAAATCCTGAACTCAATAGACTCGTTAGCCAAATTTGGCGCGCCACTCAGACGTAATTTCTTTACGGCTCAATTTGTTTTCAAAGAAGAAGATCAAAGCAATATCTCAAATGTTCTCTAATCAGTTGTATAACCGACAAAACCGAATTCTGAATAAGATAAATGATGAACTGACAATCGCAAGAGCAGCAATGCCTCCGAGCAGCGGGCTTGAATTGTTTTCATATCTGAATTTTGAAATTTATTTTCGAAACAGTTAAACAATAACCTAGCGCCAAACACACAGGCGAGCAGGCGCTCCAGTGAGATGGCGAGGTAGCAGTAGCTAAAAAGGAAAATAATATTTGGCAGCAGTGACAATAAAGAAATCTCGCACATTCCAAAGCATGTAGCTAGCCGTGCTGAATCGTGATCCAAAATTAGAGAAGCAATACAATACAATACAATATTTATCAGTATCGCTTTCTGAGGCGCTGATCAAGATGGGCGGTATCAGAAGGTCGTTCTTCTTTCAAGATAGTCACATTGAGGGGTCTCGGCCAGTATTCAGCAACATATTGGGAAGCATTGCTCACCCTACAGCGAACGCTGGTTCGCTAACGACTGTTGATATGTCCCAGCAGTAGCGAGTGTGCCACAGAAAGCAGCAGTTGTCCTGGCAATGAGAATTTCATTTGCTTTTGGAAATCAGCCTGCTCGGTTACGTTTCACAAAGGACTGAAAAGGACTGCCGATGTGTGAAAAGCGATTATCATGACCCTTCTTGTTGAATCATAGTTTATCAATAAAACCCCTTATCAATAAAACCCCAGCGGAATAGGGGAAAGAGATGATCTTTGATCTCTACCGTGGTCTTGATCAGCCTCTTCAGCAGCCATCCTCCCTTGTACAGCGATAGCATCGCTCGAACGGAAAGGAGCAAGCCGATGAGGACGAGGAGAATGCGCTGGTTGATGTGGAAGATCTGTTTGGTTGATATTTGTTATTTCACCGCCAAGTGACCATCAATGCACGTTGCCCCCAGCTCGTCTGAGAGCTATTTCACAACTTAGCGAGGACAGATTGCTTCCCAATGCACTAACGATCTAACCTCATGCTTGTAGACTCTAATCGATATGAACAGACACAACACCAGGCCCATCACAGTCTCCGCCGCCATGAGTATGTTGATCGCCCAGATGAGATGGTTATGATTGAGGGCGGCTGCGGCCTGAAAAATTCCATGAATTTAGCGTTTTCGTTTCTGTCACCAGAAATCCAGACCCCAGACGATAGATGTTATGTACTTTCATTAAAAGCTGTGAAAAGAAACCATCAATTACGCATCGTAGCAAATGTTGTATAGTTGCTGTGAAGCGTAACTCATCTGAAATCGGAAACGAAACAGAACCTCGCAAGCCTCCGATCCGGGGTACACATCCGCGCGGCCGTACGAAAGGCGATAGTGGACAGGCTCAACGGTGTCGTCGGGCATGTCGATCAATTCCTTGATAATTTGGATGAATTGGACATGATTCTCTCAATTGTACGTGCTCACATGCACTTTGAATTTAAGAAACGAAACAGAAGCCAGAGGAACGACTGATGAGAATGGAATAATACTCGAGAAAATATTTTCTTTGAAGATAATAACAAGTAAACAGACCATTGCGCACCGGAAACTCAAAGATGGACTTCGATCACTACTAAATGTAAAATTGTGGAATTGAAACGAAGGCGGTAGTTTCGCTACACTCTATACCTACACGCTAAGCGAGAAGGGGAAGTGATGGGAGATCTGCATCTTTCCTAATGGCTGTACAAAAAATAGTCTCTTAATTAAAATAAACTCTTTCACAGAGTGAGGACGCGAAAACGCGATGTGTTTTTTTGTTGCGAAATGTGGAATGTTGCGAAATGTTTTTCACACACATCCGCCACACATCTAGTCATTTTTTATTATGACAGAAATCCGAGAAAGGGCAAGTGATGTGGAGATCTTCACCTCTCCGGTCCCTAAGTGGCTCTTCTTATTTTTCTTCGAAAGAGGAATGACTTGGAAGGATATGGCATCTCACATTCAGCCTATCACGCTCTCTCTCCGGTCAGAGTGACGAGGGATGATGTGCAATGATGAGATCGCTTCGAAAATATCCCCCCTGACAACACGCAATTAGCGGAACGCATGAGAAATCGCTTACGAGGAAGTAACGTATACTTTTCTTGCAGCGCGCTAGGCAAAAGAAGAAAAGGTCTCCTCATTCTGCCCCCTCTAGGAAAGATGACCAGTGATACATTCGATCAGTACGCTATAGCCTGTCGGGTAACATCGCGCTCAAAGTCAAATGGCAACCGGTGAAAGAAATGAGCAGCTGATAAAAAAGTGAAGACGAGTGTCTTTCGTGCTCATAGATCCCAGAACGGGAGACAGATTTTCGAAACGCCATATTTGATAAAAAGGTGAGCTCGGGAACCTAGCCTAACAGAATTCTCCCTTGCATCGAGCACCAACATAGAATTAACGAGCAGAGGAAGTAGAAATTTATCAATGACAACATGAGATCAGAACAACCAATAATTGACATCGGAGATGACTAGGCATGAAATTACGCTCCTCATTTCACATGCTCTCGTGGCTCTCTGAGCGGTGAGAGAGTATGCGAGGTGGAGAGACCGGTTATTGCTAAACCGGCTCTAATTGACACGTTACCGGACTAGAAAAAGCGAGATTTATGCTGCGGATGTAACGGTAGGAACTGATTCTCTTCATTTTGCACTGTCTTTAATCGATCTGAGAGCCGAAAGAGCATGTGAAATGAGGAGTTTTCTGTCCAGGATAACGTGTAATGAATGGATTCAGCAAATTCCTAGAAGAAGTGGATTCCGGGAAATTCAAGGAATCCGGAACCGATAAAACCGTCAATAATTCACATCACGGTAGTGGATGAGGGCGTGGGGACTGAGGTTCGCTGAAATACATTATTTAATTTCTCCATTTTAGATAATAAAAATGTGCTTACCAAGAATGAAAAACAGAGAAAGTGTGTGCCTAGCATTGCGAGGCTTCGGGGGTCTACAAATATTCTACTGATTGAGATGGGAAGGTACTCTTACCGTTCGCTGATAGGACTCTCTTCTCGATCGACTCCAACAGCACAGTCCTCGCCTCTCCCGCTTCTTCAGCGTTTTCTCCCAGGTGTGCGCGAGGGCCTGTAATCGTTGGTTCCTGCTTCTATCACACTTTTCTGACGCCCATGATCAATTAAACTATAGCTGCAGGAGCCATATGGCATCTGTGCATACCGAAAATATACTAGCTCGAAGCTTGTCGTAAGTCGTGTACCCAAACTCGCACCGCACATCCCGCAGTCGACCAATGCTCATCAATTTCTTGTAGATTTTCGAAATACGAGGCCCTACCCTTACCCTATTGATGATCGGGAAATACGTTGTCCGATCTTCTTCACACGCTCGTTCTATTACATTTAGTACCCAGGTCAATATCACCAAAATATTTTTCCCTGCATACAGTCAATTTTTGGTTCGAGAGCCTCTCCTTACCCTATTATACGTTGTCCGATCCTCCTTCTTCACCCGCTCCTCCTCCTTCCACAGTGCGGGTTCGATGTAGAGAAAGATGGCGGGGTGGATGATCGAGTAGGAGTTGAAGATGAGCGAGGCGAGTTCCTAAATTAGTGCTGATTATTCTGAAGAAATAGCTTTTTTTTCTGCGTTTTCTAAATTTTCGTTAAGCGCTTTGTGAAATTGCGTCAGAAATTAGGTTCATGCTTTTGAATTGAGTAGGAGTTGAAGATGAGCGAGGCGAGTTCCTCAATTGTGGCACCCGCTAAGAACAATAATATTTTTTTAGAGCCAGTCAATAGAGCTCAGTAGAGATGAGGAATGCTATCTTTCCAAAGGGTTAAAGGAGGGCGAAAGTCAAAGGCTGCTGGGACAAAACCCTGAGCAATAACGTAAAAGTACTGTATTTTTCAGTTCATGATCGCTTTCAAAATTTTCATCCTTACAGTACTCTCCTGTCAAAGGCATGGCTTTTCTGCGGCATTTCTCTCCCTGTTTTGCTGGCAAAAACATTCGCACGCATGAGGATTCGAACTTAGACCTGGAATTGAGTGCATGCGCGATATGCGCAGCACACAACCACTTTGCTACAGGTCGTGAGAGACTAGAAGAGGGAAGTGTAAGCGCGCCCGGCCTCTCCCTTCCCTCTTCCCTTCCCGATTTGTACCGCGCATCTTGATTTTGCCTGAGCCCTGTAGAAACTTTGCGCGCGTGTATCTCAGCTCAAAGTTGAGCTAGAAATTTTGAGAATCTCTTAGTTATCAAGATGACAATCGGCCAATATTATCAGTTTGCCTACGAAAACTTTGACTTTCGTCCTCCTTTAACGCGGTTTCGCAAAGAACGAATGAATAGCTACCAAGCCATCGTGAGCGGTAAAATCAATTCGAATATGTTTCATCTGTTCCATAAAAGACTGTAATTCGACGTTTATCAATGTTCGCTGGTCACACGTGTTAAAAAATACAAAACAATTTTTTACCTTGACCATCACGGAGCCCAGCTTGTCGTTGTTCTTGTAGGCGACGATGGAGGAGAAGACTGCGGCTGTAGGGATTATTATTATTGTTATTTTTATTTTTTGCTATGAATAGACTATTTAAATATACAGAACAAATTAAAAATAATGAACCCATCAACTGCATGAGGTACATGCAGCAGAAGATGATCGCGTTGGGAAGAATGAGGCGGGTGGCCTGGAAAAAAACACAATCGTTCTACTTGAACTCGGGCAAAGTTGAAAAAAAGTAGAAAAAGTCTATTTTTTAAGTGAATTGTGATACCTTGTACGTGATCCTCTCCTGGAATCGGGCAGTCAGATTGTGGTTGCACTCGCGCATCCACGCCCTCAAATATATCAATGAATCTAAACCGGTCAGTCTGGATTTAAGTTCCGCCTGAATACATCCAGGCCACTGACCTGTTCCTAATCTTCACATAGACACAAATGCCGATGAATAGGGAGAGTGAGAGCACGGAGATGGGCACGAGGCGAAAGCCGACCAGCATGTCGACCTGAAATGTAAAGTACCATGAAATAGGCCAATTCAGATAACCGACTTTAGCTTGAAATGCGAGTGATCATCTCTTCATTATGAACAATCATTGGTATCTAATGAAGAGACAACAAATGGAAACGAAATAAGTTTCAACACTTTCTAATAAAGTTGTCAGAGAAACTTTTCACAATATTTCTCGGTCTTTCCGTCTACAAATACGATTTTTTTTAGAATTCGCTCATTCTCGTTGTTCCGATCCCGCACCCCTCGGCTTTCCAGCTATGATTTCAGTTCTATTCTCATCGGAGACATAATGGCCCTGACGCAGGCGCACTTATGCGACATTGTACAAAGGAGTTCGAAATGCGGTCAATCTCTTCATTCACGACCGCGAGAATGAAGAGACGATTACCAGTATTTCGAAGTCCATTGTCCAAAATGGCTGTATTTTCCTCAAGTACCCACGTTCTCACTAGGTTCGCACGCTTGTTGTGGAGCATTTTCGCGATTTTTTGTGGAGTATTCTCAAGCTATTTTTCTCCATGAATCTCAAGTTGTCTGTCTCATTTCATACTCACAACTAAAATTCATTTTTGCATTACATTAGCAGCAAAACATCTAGCAACCCCCAACCTCTCGAAAACATACCCAAGACACATTCACTGACGACGTGGACATGCAGTACACTGAGTACGGCGACGTCGCTCCATCATCAGTGCTAAGCGAGTAGATGTTGCGGCCGAAGTCGATAGCGTACTCGAACCACTGGAAGGAGCAGCATTTGACCATTCTCTATGACTTGGGGTATTTTTTTATCATGTCGACAGCGTATTCGTATTACAAAAAAGGAACAATTCGAAAAGCTTCGAGATGAGCTAACTAAATATGTTTCATGGTCGCTATTTGGAGAGGAAATCGAGTTCTAATCAATTTAGCGTCCATATAGATTACAAACTACAATTATACTGTATGATGATAATTCTATGATTTTGAAATGAATTATGTGCAAAAATCAAGTTGTTGAAAATACACAACGCTTCCTTCTCTTCTCTTCTCGCCCGTGGATCACAAAATCACGCATAATTCATTCTCTTTTCTAACAAGAACTCGTAACAAAGGAATGCTTCCTCAATCTCAACTTAATAATTTATCAAACTTGTGCTCACCACAACAACGAATCCGATGACACCTAGGACCTGCTTGTTCGACTGCTCGTATCTGAAATTCGGATTCCGAATGAGGAATGAGATTAGAGTTCCCAGCACCATGGCAAAACAGCCTCGAAACTGGTTTAACGCATGCCGAATATTTCAAGGAATGACTCGTGTGAAACAAGAAATGGCTCACCTCTTGCTCAGCCACAGTGCCAGCAATCTTTCGATGGCAATGGCGAGATACGCGTAGCTCATCACCATTACTGCCTGCAAATTTAACTCTTCATCTTGACCATTCATTGAAATATATGATAAGTAGTGACTTCTTCAAATGTGACACAACAAGCGGTGCATCATTCAAACACTCTTAGTTCAAAGAAATATGATTTTACAAGGCGAAGCGAATCACCATTACTGCCTGGAATTCTTGATGTCATTATATTGGCCAAACCGCCAAATAAAAGATACTCTCCAGGAAGAAAATAGGAAGAAAATATCGTACCACAGTAACCAAAGTAATTTTACCTTTGACACGATCTCGGAGAAGTGTGTGCAGCGGGAGGTGCGCCAGAGAAGGGAGCAGTCCTGAAATTAGGATAATTCTTACCGTTTACAATAAGCGAGAATTGTTGGTCGAGACATCTGCGTGCATTTAGTTTGTTTGGTTATTCGAACGCGTTAAAGGGCAACATTGTTCCATCAACAATTCCATCCAATCATACTGATCGTGAAACATAACTGTTTCTTTGCACCAGTCTCACTTGTTAGTGGAAGTGAAGTTCTCTTCCAGCAATCAATGTGGGTAGGTCGTTGCTTATTCATTCGCAACCTCGTGAGGATTATAGACACATGATCCCTCATGATTGTCAACGAAAGAATCCGTCCTATTTTTTAGTGCTCTCTCTCACCACTCATCGAGACGCTGTGAATAATGAAGAGACAACCATCTCGCGCTCATTTTTCATCACACTAATGTAATTATATTTTCGCCAACCCGTCATGGATAATAGACAAAGATCACAGACTACTATTGAAGTGCGCTGGACTTATGGCTTCAATTAAATTATCCTTCGGAAAGGGATCAGACAGCACAAAAGTAGGCGAGTTACATTCCCAACTCTTTTTGAACAATGACACATTTTTTCCACTTTTTTAACCATTTTTACGGCAAACAGCCGAGTATATTTATAATTCAGTGCGGAAATGTTGCATGAATTTCTTCCAACTTTTCAATAGTAATTGCGCCTACTATTCAAGAAGTGCGCTGGACTTGGGGCACAATTAGTAGGAAGAAAAATCAGAAGAGCAGACGTCACAAAACGAGGGCAAAGTAAATTTTTTGTTCAATATTTTCATTCAAATCCCGACTGAAGAGATATGTTTCAAGCATCGTGTATGACGGGAAAGCTCATTTGTATGTAATGGAATCGTGATCCGTAACTAATAAAACAATAATCCTCTTTTTTGGCAATTTATCAATTTTTTGGTAAAGACAGCACTCACATCATCATAGCTCAGCATGAACAGAAAGTATGCCGAGCGCATGAATGCCATCAGTGATCGAGTAAGGAGAAGCAGGTTCAGCGTGGTCAGAAGCCATCGAAGATTCACGTGGAAAACCTGGAATTGAATTCAGGTAAACAAATGTGCAATCTATGAAGTATTGGAAGTATTCCTTCCACTTTTTCACGTTTCTGTTCCTTTTTGTGAGTACACTAAGCAAAACTTTCAACACCAAGCTGAATAATTGCAAGTTAAGTTAGTTAGTTTAGCAAAACAGCGATCAGTAAATTTTGCATGATTTCTTGGGATATGCCAACATGATTTTGAAAGAAACCACATAATTTTCCTCCCACTTGAGTCCACTCAGAGAAGTATCACAGGAATTTTGATTTTTTGCACATCAGATGACTGATGCAATATTGAATGGTCTATGCCTACATGTTATCCCGAACTTTTGAGCGAGTAATTGCCCTCCGGGAGAAAGATAGAAAGACCAATTACGTCCGCCCGAAAGTTTCCTACTAACCTCGGCAAGAGACATAGAACGGAAGCCGGTGTATGCGGGCGCCCACGGGACTCAATGAAATGACCAGCAGATGGGATGACTAAGCATGCTTTTCGGTCTATTTAAAGATTGAAGACATGGCGTGTTTCACTGTTAACAAAAAATACTATCAATAAACCGCTTTATAACCACACGGGACTGTATGAAATGGCCAGCAGATGGGATGACTAAGCTTGTTTATGGGGATATTTATGGACTGGGGCAAAGCTAGAAACAACAAGAAACACCGAAAATGCAAGAAATATTACCTTATGCCTGGCCACCAGCCAGCTAACGTAGGCCGTTGCTGCGGTGCCGAAAATGGAGAGGAGGCACAGCAGAGAATGTGTGGCAACAGTGCCCGGGTAGGAAAGGATCCGGCGAGCTTCCTAAATGTTTTCAGATTATTTTTTTGCAAAAACAACAAAAATAACAATAATAACAGTAATAATAACTTTGCTAATCCAATAATACACTAACTAACCAGGCATAGCGTGACATTAACTGTAGCCATGCGAATCGCGAAACTTTCCAACCTTCGTCAACCTTCAGTCCGCGGAAGCACCTGCCTGTAAGTGAGATGAGTGCAAGCGTGAAACAGCGCAATGGTCAAAGTAGTAAGAACGGCATCATGGAAACAATACGAGGCGAATTTTACACAGATGATCAAAATTGCAAGAATGAAGTAGCGAAACATGGTCACAGGGGGGAATGATTAGTTGGCACTAGGTCGGATGAGAGCCTTTTTCAGGCGCGATAGTTTGCGAAATAGTTCTCATCTGGCATAGAGTCGAGGAGTCGGATTGTTGATTCAGACATCTCGAAACCCGAATACGATTAGGGGAAATATCTACGCATGTGTCAACAATTCAGACACAATTGAGACGTTTTTCGAGGCATCTTTATCCAGTTATGGGCTAGAAAACATGAACGTGATTCTCGAAAACGGTGAAAATCAGCTGTGAAGTTCTGTGACAGAGAAGCAACGAAGTAACAACCGTACAGTCGAATTAGACAGCAATTTGGTTCTGATTGAGGGTATCTAATGAAGGTACATCCCGATCCAACTAGAATGAAAAAAATGTTAGAAAGCGTGCAAGAGCGGTGTTTGACAAATGAAAGGCTGTAATTTGACAGAAGTAAGCGGAAGTTGAAAGCGCAGAGTCTCTTCTATTTACGTCTATCGTTAGTCAGAGAAATGATAGAACATACAACATTGAGAAAGCCAGATCATCATTTTGTAGAAAAATCTAGCGAAATTCGTAGGGGGCGCGAAAAGGTTTTCAAGAAAGTAAGAAGGGTGGGGCTCGAGTCTCTTTGACTAGAAAGATGGCAAATTTGGAGATCGCAAAGGAGGAAATAGGGCGGGAATATTGTATTTTCAATGCATGGAACGGGCCCCGGGATGAGAAGAAGAATGGAAAAGCAGACAACAAGGAACCGTATGGGTATCAAGATTGAGCATGCTCGCTTACCCCGTCAAACTGACAAAATTCTTTGTAACCGAATTCCTCTCACATTTAGGCTGACTAATCTGTTCGAGTAACGAGAGAACACGCGAAACGCAGAGACGTTTTCTTCATCCTGACAGGCCTACAGGAAATATTTCAAGGAACGACGACCCGACACTTCCTATTTCCGTACCTTCTCTCCTCTTTTCACTGACTAAACAACGTGGATAAGACCGCCCGAGTAAGAGAGACTGCATTTAGATTTAGCTTTAGCGCCGACTTGCGGGAAGAAAATGTGTGCGCGTTCTTCGAAATTTGATAAAATCTGTCACTGCAAATGGGCTGGAGTTTCTCCGTTTCTCCTACGCTCTCTCGCTTTGTCTGCCCAACAAGTTCGTTGAGACTCTACATTTGTCTTGCTTTTTTAGACGACAGAATATGAGGAAATACTGAGATTTTTCATTGTGAAAGCTCTGCTAGAGAGTATTTGTCTAGGTGGGCGCGACAAAGACAAAAACCAAGGCCGCTTCCTGCTGCAGGAAATGGCAATGGGATGGCGGGGGCCAGACAAGGATTTGAGGATTTGCGCGGGTGTGGGATTTCACGGTCGCTTCTTGGAGAAATATCTCTGGGTTCATGCTTGCTCTCAATTCAAATTTACACAAAATTTCGCACGCGATGACAATAAAGCAATGTGGGAGCCTATAAGCGAGGCTGTGAAGAGGCGGGTACCAGTGAATTCTTCTACTCGGTTCATGAGCAATGGACTGAACTGGGAACTATTATAGTTCGAGAGAATTATTTAGAAATGTGTTCTCTGGTATACCCGCTTTATCGTGCCTCCAAAAGTCGACCTAATGCCGAACTGGGCCATTCATCAAGGGCGCGCTTCATTGAAGTATGTGAGAGACTCTCGTCAAGGGGTGAATGCAATTATTCATAAACAGCGCTCAGTCGTCATTAAAAAGTCGAATTATTCAGAGACGGCGTAGTTCGGAAGGGATAAACAAGAAGGCCCTAGGGAGCAAATAGTTCACAATAGATTATGAATGGCTTGGCAAGAAATGACTGTTTTTCGCGTGCGTGTGAATTAATATGTAAAAAATAACACTTGACACCATCAATGAAATGGATGTTGTTGTCTCGTAGAGGTTCCAAAAAAGAGCAAAAGATTTGCACGGAGTGGGGTTCGAACCCACGCACCCATACGGGTACCAGAACACCCAGGAGGCACTGAACTCGTGCCAAGCATTCTCGCTTGAGTCTGGCGCCTTAGACCACTCGGCCATCCGTGCGTTGGAAGAAATGCTGAGAGCGCGACTATTACGAGAGCGGAGAGGGAAAGAGACGCGTTTTCGTTCTTGTGTTCTTGTCCCATTATCGTCAAACGGTGAAGAGTGTGATTAGAGTGTGTGGAATCATGAAACTAGTGAAATTCAGGGCTCCTCCAATCGCGTGAGGATATCAGAGTTGTCCGAATGAATAATGCATCTATTCGAGATATTTGTAGGGAAGAGAAAACGAGAGAGCATGTGAAATGGAGAGATTCGTACTAATACCAGGAGTTCAGCATGTGAGATACATCACTGCAGGGATACATCTGATACATTGGACAGGGTAAATAAGGAAGACAAGATTTCATAAAAGATTTCTATAGAGTTTCAAGAAATCATCACAAGTGATACAGCGATACCTATTGGACAATATTTGAGAAATGCCAAGACCCCTTTTCCATACGGTTGATACTACACGTCGAATTGAAGCATCATCGCATCAGATTACGCTAATATTTCGAAGAAGTATCACTATTAATCAAGATCTTAGGAGAGCATACATCGCAGATAGTACGGTAAAAACAGGAAAGGAATCCCTTTTGGAGTTATGAACAACAAACGCAGCGACGCCGGAATTCGAAATAAATGGGAAAGTAAATCGGATCGGACACACTACTTGCGGTGAAGTAAACATCCGAATCTCGCCTTTCTCTTCTTCCTACGACCATAACGCCGGAGAGTAATGTGAAAGCAACGTCGGTCGGACACTACTAGCGTAGAAGAGAAAAACTGGATCATTCTCTCTCATGCTATCTCGCTCTTTCTGATCAAGAAGATAGTATACGAAACTGCAAGAGAGAGACAACTTTATCAGACAACCATGAGTGGAAAAAAAGTGAAAGTAAAGTCGGCCCGACATGACTAGCGTCGTAGTGAACAACTGCATCACTCTCTTTACTCCAATCACTCTCTGACATGCGAAAGAACGTGATCAATGAAGACAGCCATAACAATTCTACGGGCACTAGGCCCTGAAGGGGGGAGTAATGTGCAAGTTAAGCTGTATGGACACTTCTTGCGACAGAGCGAACAGCCTCCGAGTTTTTTTCCAGTAAATCTCGCTTTTTTTTCTTTTTTTTCTGGCCTTCGTCAGAGAAGAGAGATGTGAAAAGTCGGTCCGACACATTTTCCACCGAGTCGTACAAACAAGGATCAGTAACTACCGTGTGGCGGGGGAGGGTTTTTTTGCGTCAACAAGATGCCTGAATGGCTTTCGAAGCTCAGATGGGGCTTTAGAAATAGTCTCTCCATCTCGCACACTCTCTATCTGGTCAGAGAAGCGAGAGAGCGTGCGAAATGAGGAGAGACGCTGCTTGCCTAGCTGCGAACTCATTCAGCCTGCGAACAAATGAGTGTGGGCGAAGAGAAGTAAAAAGATAGGTTGGAAAGTTTGGAATAGCAAATAAGGCTAAAATAAGTAGTTCTGTACATTTGAGAACTTCATCCAGTGATGCAACTGATGTAACGTGAGAGACAAATACGGTTCAGTGAGCGTTACAATTCCGCGAAATAGAAATACTTTTATCACAAATTTTACCACCGGATATGGGACATCTGTGAAATAAGGAATTGTGATTCGCAATTCGCAATCACATTGTCGAGATCACAGGGAGTAACTCAAAGATAAGTGTCCCCGGTGACTCTACTAGATTTGTTACGGAAATTTCAGCAATTGAAGGCGACATCATAAATGCAACGAATAACAAACAAGCGATTCAGTGAATTTACAAAGCAGATGAACAGTTCTCCGTATTATTCCCCATTCGCAATTCAATTGACCACGTTGAAATTGAAGTGACCAAAACAGTGCGAAGTAGGCTACATTGGCGTTCCCAGGAGGGGATGAGGAAGGGACGGAGGGATTCTCAAGTAGTCTGGTTGTTGGAAAATTTCGCCCCCCCCCCCCTCTCAGGCAAGATGTTTGAGCTAAGGCATTACGAACCGGTCTAGAAATTCTCAAGACTCGACCGAGAGTGTCGCTTTCCGGAGGGGAAACCGCGTCCTGGCGGGACGCAAACATCGGCTGAGAAGGAAGAGGGAAGAAAGGGCGGGGATAATGGTTCAACAAACCCAAAGGTTTAGGCATTATCTACTCGGCCTCATATTTCGGCCGAGTGTCGCTTGCCACGCCCGACGCAAACATCAGAGGAGGAGGGCGTGGACTCCCTCCCTTCATGAGAGGGAAGGGAGGGCGGGGATAGGGGGCGCGGCTGCCGATGGAGGCTGGTTCGAGCAGCTTCTCGAGCAGGACGATGGTCCGGTGGTAGAGCGCACTCCCACATTGAGGTGACGACCTGAAAGAAAAGATATTCTCGATTGTTTATGAGCACTTTATCAATTTTTGATTCTTTCTGAAACAGAATAAAATTAAAATATAAAAGCCACTACTACACTGACGAAATAGGTCGTGTGTGCTTTCCTATATCCTCAAGACGTCATGAGTAGTGGCTGTTTTTGTATATTTGGATGACTAAAAAGGTCAGGTATAAGTACAATGAGTCTCTTTCCCGTGTGACATCCGATATGATGGCTACGGTCAACAGAGTGACGCCAGTACATTAGACGGTGGTTCGCTTGGTCTGTTATTTCCTGCATCTCAGTTCAGGCTCTCAACAATGGAGTGTACTAACAATAAGCAATTCATGCGCATCCTCAATAATACGGAAGCGCGCGGTCTTTGGTGGGCTTCCCAGAAGGGATGGTAAATGAAGAAATTCTGTCCTCATTTTGCGCACTATCTAGCCGAGTTGACCGATGAGAGAGAGCGATATCATCATTCTCTACTTCCAAGGCACTATTGGTAACCACACGCTCTTCAAAGTACGACAAGATGAATGCAGGAGTAATTGACCGGCAATTAAGATTGCAATCAGAGGAGCATAGAAGTGATGACTACATTGGCATGCTGCTTCTCTCGTTTTCGAATGCTCTCTCGTCGTTCAGACAAGCAATAGAATAGTAAAAACGAGGAGATACTCGTGCTAATTTGCCGTTGGTTGTAGAGTGCGCAATACGGGCCGTTTTTTTCCACATTTCACGTACATTCTTGACCGGTAATAATTAGAGGCATACCTCACCAGCCCCTTTCTGACCGCCTTTTGTTCATTGTCAAAAAGGGGGTCGCCACTAGAGCTCGAGAAATGATACCGCAGTCTCTTCATTTCACACACTCTCTCGTCGCCCGAGCGGGCGAGCTCTGGTAAAAGTTTCCTAGTAGGATCACAGTTGAGAGGCCCCCTCAGGCCTCTTCCTAGTAGTTTCACAGCTAAATCCTAGCAAGAACACAGTAGTAGGATCCTAGTAGGATCACAGTTGGATTTCCTACCAGGATCACAAGAGGACAGCCTTTTTCCTACCCGTCGTGTCTAGCACATGCCTAGCCTATAAGGGCCTATTTTTTTAATCCCCTCGGACGGGGCTCGAACTGGGCTGCCGTCTACTGCTATCCCGCTAGGGATTGCCTTTTGGATGTGACTACCGTACATGGACGTTCCATGTGTGGTTTAGTTACGGTATGAGGCTTACTCGTACAATATCAATCAATAATACCGTATATCCCCGTTTTGAGATTCCTACTAGGATCACAGTTGCAGAGGCCACTTTCCTAGCAGGAACACAGTTGACTTCCTACTAGGAAACCTGCAAGATACCCACTAGGAAGTCAACTGTGATCCTACTAGGAAACTTTTACCAGAGAGAGAGAGTGTGCAAAATGAAGAGACGATGGTATCATTTCTCGAGCTCTAGTCGCCACCACGGCTGGACTCCTACGACTAGATCTCACATCAAAATGCGCAGCGACGGGCGGTTCGTGGAGGTCGACAGGCTGCTTTCTCAGTGAGAATCGCAGTCCGGGCTCACGCTTCCACATGATTAGAGGGAAGATGATGGAGTAGCAATTGAATCCCATCGAGCAGAGTTCCTGCAGAAATTTCAGCTCTTTCAGTTCTACCGACTTGGACGCATAACTTGCATCGGTTCTTGCCTTGCATTGCAAGTTGATGCTTAGCTACTGTAACAAAAAAGATTCTAAAAAAACCTTGATGATGGTTCCCAGTATCAAATTGCCTCTGGAAGAGATGGAAGATGCGGTAAACGCACCTGAAATAGTAAATAATCAATATTTGTGTGCAACAACTTACCCATAAGTGTCATGATGTAAATCGTGTAGTAGGTAACAGCGCAGGGAATCACCAGGCGAGTGGTCTGAAATCAAATGTGCTATCAAACTAAAAATAATGACCAATACCTTGATCGTGACTCGGCTCAGAAATCGCCCGTTCAGCGAGTGTTCCTGGTCCTTGATCTCGAATCTGCAAGGTAGAATTGATCAGAGAATTGATGTTTCAGAGGTTTCTTGCTCAACTGCTTGATTCGTAGATTCTGTTTGGACCTACCAGTAAAATGCACCTTGCCTAAAGATTAGCATTTTCTCACGGAGTATTACGCACACTCCATGCAGTTGTTTGGCTGTATTGCAGCTTCCTTCATAGCTTTCGGACCAACTGGTAAAATGCACCTGGTCTCTACACTGGCATTTTATATTGCACATACTCAACGCGATTACCGGAGAAAACTCTCCTAATTCACACCTGTTATGCCTTCTCGCGTACAGGAATATCCCCGCGAAGAGCGCCAGCGAGATAACTGCTATTGGAATGAGGCGAAATGTGGAGAGGAGTTGGATCTACAAAATTTATAAAGTTAATTTCGAAAATAGATAAAATATTACCAAATTGACGCCGTGATGGGAGACCGACGTGCAGTAAGGCAGATATCCTTCGGCAACCCTTTCCGTGTCATTTACAATCAAAGCAGCCCACTCAACGCCCACGATGTACGCGTATTCGAGCCACTGAAACGATATTGTTTTCCATTTATTGCTGAAAATGAATTGACAGCTCTGGCGTATTTGATTGCGCCTTATTGTTTTTTTGATAAAGAAAATACTATGCTTCTTGGAACGAATAACATTCGGAATTGATTATGCTTCAGATATGTTTCACGGACACTTTGTCGGGCGATGCTCAAGAGAATTCTAATCGATCCTTCGATCTTTGCGGAAATAGAAAACTATAATATTTTAAAAATTATGAAATCACTGTAATGCGTCAAGTATTGCACAATTTTAACGACGATCGGTGAAAATTATTTGCAACTATCATCAAAAGCGAGTTATGTTTCATGGTTCCTTCTAGTGTTGTTGTTCTTTTATTTCTTCAATCTTAGCTTCGTTCCCGGTGGCAGCAAAAACACAATCTCATCACTAAAACTCCTCAATTCGCTCACTCAGCTCGGGTGGCGAGAGAGTGAGACGACTACTCATACTCTATGCGCTCTACTCACCACAACAGCCGTCACAGCCGCCCCCACAATGGGAATCGTCGAGTTCTCGTATCTGGAAGTTCTGCGGACATTTCGACTCTTTTGAGGGATAATGACCGTAGTAGAGCATGAAATACCGGTCACCGTCTCCCCATTTCACACTATGGAGAAAGTGTGACCCGTATTTCGAGCTCCAGAGCGCACTCACTTGTTCCCCAACGCAAGGGCGAGTATTCGCTCCAGAGCAAGCGCGAAAAACGCGTAACCAGTGACGAAACCGGGTCCTAAAATATGATTTTTACCCTGTGAAATATTAATTTGGCTAACCGGAAATGATATTTGCAAACGACTGACAGCGCCACAGCAGCCACACGACCTCAGCGCAGTCCTGAATATAATTATTTTATTGGAAGTTACGATTCTGCTCACAGTTTGCATCGATAAACTGAGAAAGAAGGCCGATCTCCCGAGCGTGCTCATCGATCGCACAGTAATTACTGCTGACAGGCTGCACAGAAGCATCCGAAGGTTGATTTGAAGGACCTGATCTTTGATCTTTTTCTGAGATTTGTGAAATTTCTTACCCGATAAGTAGCTATTGCTCCCAACAACCCGATCATCATTGACGTTCCAACGATTGCAATGAGAATCATAACCACATGGACGGCGATTATGCCGGGATGCGAGATCAATGGTTGGGCAAGCTGAAAATAATTTATTTTTATCAAATCTGATTCCACTGTGAAAAAGTACTTGACAACGAAGAGATGTAATTACGATTTTAAAATAAATATAAATAAATTAAAAACTAACCGTGCAAGCGATGCTGACGTTCATCATGCTTCTGGTAACAAGATTACTCAGCAAGCAGCAGTTCCGTACGTAGAATGGGATAGTAAAAACTCGCGGGATTTCACGTTAACACTCGCAAAATTTCAACCGCAAACCCCGTAATTTGCACCTTTCCGCGTAGGATGGAGAGTTTTGCGGCGTTGATGTAACCAGGGGAGCTCCTGTGAGATGGTAAACATGTGAAGTTATGTAGTAGTTCGGGATAAGATATCAACAACCGTCTAGAATTTGATCTTTTTGAACCCACTAGAAGTATGGCTACAATAACAAATACGTCATAGTAAACTGTGAGATGTGGTCACACATATTGGTCAGTGAATTACATGCTCTATGTACAAAGATATGAAGTAGTCACATTGGACCGTATGACCATGCCCGGTTGTATAATTGAGTTCGAGCGCGAATCAGCTGTTTATGAGTCAATAGCGCCGTGCTTTGACCGAAATGTGAAAACAAGGTGAAATTGATGTGGTTGGTTTGAGAGAGCTGAAAATCTCGAGACTGCGAAATGCAGCAACCTGAAGATTGCACAAAGGGGTCGAGTTATTCAAAAGAAAATCAGAGACTCTGAGTTTCAATTCTTGAAATTATTTGAATATTTGGATTTTTCATACTCACATCATGAACTTTCTCAATTTCAGTTGCCCGTCAACTGGAGAATTCCCGGGAAGATTACAGGAAACATACGTTCAAGTGAGTCTTTTAGTACTCAGAAGAGTTCAAATTCATTCTGCACACGAGATTTTTAACAGCAGAGCTCAGATTTACGATAATTATTCTCGAAAATAGAGAAATAAATATTTAAATTCAACAGATGGTGGCCTGCAGTAATGGGCGCGTACAATGTATCGTTGTCCGGCAGTTACACCACCTTCCTCCCGCCGATAGTCCTGACGAAATCGGTGAGTAAATACAAAATCTATAATTAAGCATAAAAAATCTAACAATATATTGTATATGACACGTTGGACATTCTCCTCACTACTTTAGAACACAAATTATTAGTCTAAAAACAACTACACTACCTTCCTCCCGCCGATTGTACTACTGAAATCGGTAATAATAGTATCATTCCCCCGAATTTCCAGATTATATTTTTTTGGTATTTTGATTACGATATGGACGATCGGATTGCTGCGCCTAATATTAGTCATGCCTGAAACATATTCGCCGTCTCAAGCTTTTTTTTGCTCAACGAGGCAAAACAATCAATTTCGAAAATCAGCCTGAGTATTTTTTACAGATCTCTCCCTCCGACCCCTCGCTCTCCTTCCTGCCGGCCGTCGACGAATCATCGACGGAGAAGGTGGACATCAGGTGAGTGTGGCGACGTTTGGGAAACGTCGCCAAGGCGCACCACACTGAATTTGACTTATCAAAAATCTAACATTGAACACATGAAAGCTGCGTTTGGGAAACGTCGCCGAGACACACCGCACCACAATACCGTACTCTCACTAATTCAGCTATCGTGTTTCCTGGTTGGAAAAGCAGATCGTACTGTACCTTGCGCTGTGCTCGATTACGGTAAGAGACTTTATCGATTGAGTGGCGTTCCATGCCTTTTTCTCGCGAAAAACGAAAGGCCATAAGAGTATCCATCGAATTGAGACAAACGTTTCTTTTTTTTGAAACATTGTTTTGACCAGAATGAACAACAATAATAATAAAAAATAAAATCAAAATATGCAGGTCTTCGTGATGGTGGGTGGCTTCCTGCTCTACATCTTCTTCTGGGACGAATGGCAGAAGAAGGTTTGCTGTTGCATTACATATTTTTATTATTATTTGCCTTGTCTAACAGCCTATAATTAAAAAGATACGAATCATGACGAACTTGAGCTGTTCGTGAAACTCAATCGGTCAGTCGAATTGCGCTCGAATTTTGCGCTCAAAGGAATTCGAATTTTGAGCAAACGAAGGAGGCCCGAAACCATAAAAAGCAATAACAATTCAGAAAGAGGAGCGCAAGGCGCGTGCGCATTCAAAGGATGCGTTGGGCGACGCGGGCGGCCTGCACTCGGACGCGGCGGTGAGTGGGAGCGTGCGACGTTTGGGAAACGTCGCCGAGGCACACCATGCTGCATTTCGAAATTTGATGGGCCTTCGGGCTTGATCCGCGTGCTCCGAATGGGAAATCAGCTCTCAAACCAACTGATATTAGCACTCGAAATACCGGCCATCGTATCTCCATTCTTCAAATTCTCTAGCAATTCGAGAGAGAGAGAGAGAGAGAGAAATGAAGAGACGGTGACTCGTATTTCGAGCTCAAAATGACGATTGCTTCAGTTCCGCTCCCTCGCTAATCTCCGGTCGCCCATCGCCGCCTGCACCATCGTCAATCCTACACTGATCGCGTCTGCGACTGTTGATGGTATGGCAATCTTGCTTGAAATTATCGGGCTGATGCAAAAGTTTCTGCACAAATTTCGATTCAATACAAGAGAGTAAATTCGAAAATACGGTGTGAAGAAAGTATGCATCAACCTAATAAAATTGAAATTCAGAGCATTCTTGCCTGTTGAAATTATCAACAAGTTTAGATTAATTTACCGTCAAAAATGGTCTCTGGAATTACAACGGAAGCGCTACATTCCGCGATGAAGAAGAAACTTGATTGTTCTTTGCTGAATATGTTTCAATTGTTTCAAATGTGTTTCAGCCCGTTCGTAACAGCGAAGTAGTTAGATTTGGATTGATCAATCTTCCTTTCTTTTCCCAAAACTATAAATCTACTCAGGCCGCCTTATCCTGTGGCCGACCGCCTCGTCTCGGCAGCCGGACTCGATCAATAGGATGAGGCCGGAGGATGCGGTGGGTCGTTTTTCGCATATTATGTGGATTAAGAATCCAGCTTTTCATTCCGCATCCATCTCACGATCCCCATCACATCATAAAATGTTGCACATTAGAAAAGTGAAATAACTACTACATCTTTATTTGCAGCACTCCCATCAACCACCCCACCTTCGACCGCGCCGATCCGCCCGTCACATCTGGGCACTATCCTCCCGTCACTCATGCCTGCTTGTAGGATGTGCGGATGGATGCATGGAGGTATTTTTTCAAAGCATATTTATGCAATGTGGATATTCGCCGGTAGTGTAAAAGGAAGGATGCATGGAAGTCATTTTTTCCCTGATCGTTTTCCATTTTTGGCGGGGCCGTGTCAATTGATGTGTCAAAAAATCGTTTTTCAGTTTGCAATTAATCTCCGATGGTGGTATGTCATGTTGTTGATATTGATTTTGATCTTTGATCTCTCCCTTTTTCAGATCGCCAGTTGCGAGGAGATGCGACTGCTGGCCACACTGCACACCTCGAAATCGTCCATTACCAACATTGTGGTAAGATAATTGTTCAAGTACAAAACGTTGGTATGTGGTTATGTTTCACAAGCGCTTCTTGTCTCGAATTAATCCCCCTTTTCAATGGTTTCGAGGATGCAGTTCGAAAAAGGAAAAAAAAATATAATTCGCGCCCAACCAAGTGCATTTCCAACTACAATCCTCTTACTGGAATTTATTTCGAAAATTTAATATCTCGATGAAATGAATTACCCTTGAATTATTTGCGATAGTACGTGGAATTGAAAAAAACCCGATACTTTCAAGTACACTCGCATGCTTGAATTACGAGAGTGCCTGTGAAATGAAGACACGGCGGCACATATTTCGAGTTCTAATGATTACCCTCACGGCAATCCCGTTCACAGAATCGTGGCCCACTGCTCGTGATCGCGCGCGTTGATGGCACTGTGGAGTTCGCGTCGCTCGAGCTGACTGCGGAGACGGTGAAAAATAAAAATAAAACCATCATTAAAGCCGAAAAACACATTGGCCATTGCCATGTTTCAGCTCCGTTGTGCTTCACAGAGAGATGGAAAGCTTGAGATGCTATTCCATAGCAGTTACACGTAATGTTGCCAGAAATATAACACGCCTTTCACCTAACATTCGACCTGAGTTTGTCAGCGAGCCAAAAATGGAGGTTGAGATTTTCATTGATTTGGGCTCTACTAGACCCATCATGACCCCCTATGAACGGAATAGTGTCAAAGATCATTCCTGGCAGAGCTGCAGCACCGGTCGGCTGCAGCCTCCCAACTTCAGAGCAATTTTTCAGCCATTCAATGAAGTCCCACAAAAAGCTTTTCTGGAAGAGGTAGGGCTATTTTTTGATGCTCTATCGACCTACACAAGTCGCTTGTTGATAACTATTCATTTAACACTGCTACACGCGGTGAGCCATAACTATAAAACTGTTCGAAAAACTATGTTTTTTCTTGCACAGGTTTATAGAGGGAGTCACGGGGAATCGAATGAGGGGTCTATGCTCTCCCATCTCGATACCGTGTTCAACTTTTACCCGAAATACGTTTTCCCAATTTTTGAATTTTTTTCAACAGTCGCTCGCCGCTTCATTCCGCATTCGCGCGAGGAATGGCCCGGCCTAATCATTTTCAATTGAGTTATGTTTCAAGCTCTACGTTACTGGCATCGACTAAGATTTCTCAGATCGTGTTTATAAGCAACAGTATGGATTAATAAATTACTATGCACTTTTATGGAATTAGTATTCATAGGAAGAGGTCATCCTTGTCCTCCATGATTGCCTCCATGAGGAATTCGATTTCATCTTCTTCTTCCACTTCCAATTCCTTTTCTTCCTCCTCCTCCTCCACTTCTTGACCGTCATTGTTGTTCAATTTATGGACCTGAGTGATTGCATTAAAAAATAAACAGCATCTATAGTACCTTTTTTGACTTAGTCGTCGACTCTTCATCATCGGAATACTTTCTCTTTCTACTCCCCTTCGATGTAACAGTTCTTGTTGATTTTTTTAGATTCCTCTTAGCGACAGTGACTGAATATGTTAAGAATGAAAATATCATTGCAAGAAAATAACTAAGAACACTAAAAATTGACCTCCAGTTGTTCTCTTCTTTTCCCATCGTGCAAACAGCCCTTGTGCCTGTTTTTCGGAGAGTAGTTGCGAAACCTTAAAATAATTTTAAAATTTTATAATATTAGAAAAAATGAAAAAAAATATAGCAAACATACTAGGAACATGTAGCTTCCATCTGATTCCCTCATTTGCTTCATGGATTGAGAAAAGGTTCTCGGGCAAGCTCTCTTTGGAGGATTCATATTTCGATGTCTCAGGAAAAACTCCTCTGCAACAGATCTGGCTTTCATTGTGATTGGATTGTTTCTCAATTTCTTGAGTGCGTAGCCTTCCTTTAATTCTAAAAAAAAATACTTTAAAATATATTTTAAATAAAACTTGAGACCTTGTTCCTTTCCTCCAGTAGCGATATTTCTGAAGCTGTCACTAGTGACTGTGAGTCTGGCCGCATCTTCAGTCTCCACATGCTCGCTGAATGCGTCGATGGCAAAGTCAAGAAGTGTTTCTTTCTTCTCTCGAATTCGATGAACACCATGGAACTCGTGCTTTTCAAGATTAGAAAGTGAAGTGAAGACTTTGGTACACCCAGGCGTAGAACAGAAATACACATTCTGAAACTATAAATTTGATGAACAGAATGCACAACATTGGGGACTTTATGAGTTAGTAGTTGATCATCTGTGTCATTCACGGGATCAGATTGCGGCTCTGGAGCAGAATTACTCTCTCCGTATGTGGACCAGAAGTTATCATTATCAATGAAGCCACCTGAATGTGGAAAAATATTAAAGGAGCGATTAGTAGAGATTGGCTATAATCTGACCTTGTCCGTGAATGGTTAGCGTGGATTTAAGGGGCTCCAGTCCGGTTATAGTAGTTGTTCCCTCGCCAATTCCGGTATGTTTACGAGTGATCACTTTTCCATCCTGAATCATCAAACATAACTCAGATGAAAATATAAGTGACCACCTCAAATCGAACGTCGAAAATTGATGAAATGGAATCAAATTTCTTGACATTGTCGGGCTTATCCTCAGGAGCACAATCGATCGAAACGTGGTAAGCGGAGGTACCCTTAAACTTTTTTTGAAAAGACAAGTTTTAATAAGAGCAATACTCGGATAGGCTCTTTTTCTGTTAAGGCCTTGAATATTTCCTCTGCATTTCTCGTATCCTCCAATCCATCAGTACGCTCGTTAACCTTTCTTTTTGCATGGCTCGTAGTTCGATCGCATGGGCCCTGTAGCAAATGTTGCGTGGTTTCTGTTCCATGAATGAGGTGTACTTACCTTGCCCAACTGGCTCTCGCTGTAGATGATGGCAATAAGTGCGGGCAGATCATCCTCGTAGCAAGCAATATCTCCGATCAGGGCGTTGCTTTTAAAACATCCTTCAGTTGCATCATGTTACTTGATTATCTATCATATTCACGAACCAGCATTATCGCTTCTCATCGTAACTTTGGTGATTCCATGCTCTTTGAGAATTGCCATAACGTGTTTTAGTATTGGAGAAACTGAGTAAGAATCCTGAACTCTTATTATTTGTCAATGAAAATTAAACAGCTGTACTTGAACACAGCAATCAATTGTGTGCAAGAAAGAATGATGAAGCTTCTGACTATTTCTCACAGTAGCAGCGTGTGCTACGTGAAGAGAGATTCCTTTTTTTCCATAGAAGCCTCCTTGACTTTCTCTGATTTTAAAAATAATAAACATGTAAAATGATTAAGTAAGCAACTCGGCAGAGCTCGGCAGAAATTTTTGTGCCCAATCCAATGTCAATAGGCATTCTCCTTCCTTCATATTTTCGAGAACATCTACTTTAGCGCTGTCGGAAACCACGCCTCTGAATTTATTGAAGCGATTATTTTTTTAAAGAAATAAACAGAACCTGATAACATGGGCTATGTAGCTCCTTAGATCATCTCTACACTTCTCCAATAGATCCATCCATCTATCGACTTCGCATTTTTCTGTACAATTATGTTTTTTTGATTGCTTTCTATAAATCACCTAAATCTGAGAGGCCCGTAGTGTCCGAAAGACAAGACCGAATGAGTGCGAGTGTATGATAGGTCTGCGAGGAGAAGATCAATATGGAAATATCATTTACAATGGAAACCTGCATGCAATCTTTGCATTCCTCATTATGATTGTGAGTGCACTTCTGGCGGTAGGCCGTATTACTTGAGTCGGACAGAGCAAATGTTGCACAATGCTGTGCGATGTTGGACGATATTTCAATGTGATTTCTTAGTTCACCTGAAATGAATGTCTAAAATTCAAATATCGGCCAAGTATACACATTCGACAAAGCCCTTTGCCAATCTGAGTCTTCTGATAATATCGGTTTGCTCTGCACCGGTAATAATATCTCTTGCACCTGCCTCCTTCACGATTTCATTCAACTGTCGCCAGGCCTGAATTTGAAACTACGGATAACTGAGATTATTGTGTCAAACCTCGTTTGCCACACATGCGTATTCATCAACGCATGTTTTCCGAGTACTGAGTTTGGGCACAAGCTTTTTCAGCATTGCATACGCAGAGCCAGTAGATACAGTTTCCTCCTTGGGCTTGTTCTCCACCTTAGTTTTGAATGAGATAAACATATCTAAAAGAGAAAAAAAACCTTTATGTGTTTCTGGTAAAGCCGAATAATACTTGAGTATGTTTGGGTTCGTATAGTAGAAGCAAGATCCACCTTCGATCCATCACTCTTTGTAGCTTGATTGGTTATCCATGCCAATGAAACTAGAGCATTTGACCTACAGAAAAACATATTTACTTAACAAGTAAAGGAGCTAAATAAAATTATTTTCATTTTATCACCTGGATAAGAAAGACAGGAAGTATTTGACGGCTGGTTTACTGAACTTCATCCTTGTGTATTTTGTATCGAGATCCAGCCCGCCTCTCGCAAATAGGCGTGCCTGGTGGATGATGTATCGATTCACGCCTGGTATTGTTAGCAGGACCTGACAATTGTTTGAAATTATTATTATATTTTTGTAATAATTACTGACATTGTATCTAGAGAAATACGGTATGTCGACGATACTTGCTATAACTTCAATACGCGCTCTTCGATTTATAGCATTCCCGAATCTTTCGCCGACAGAAGTCAAAATTTGTTCTGCGCATCCAACTTCGTCATCCCTTCTCGTCATCTAATAACATCGATTTAAATTAAACAGCACATTAAACAGCGTACTTTCTGAAGTGCGGAGGACTTGATATCACTGTGGCCAGAGGCACTCATCGCTTGACACAATAAATCGAATAGTTGACATGCAAGATCGATCTGTGCAAACAATTCTTCGATCTTGGAAATCGTTGCCTGTTTTCGAAATTCTCACCTTCCGTCTCTGAGTGTCTTTCGCAAGAAGTTCCCAGTCAATCTCCGAATGAAACGATGTACTTGAAATAAGTTTAGAAATTTCTGAGAATTGACGTCGAATCTTCAATTACATAAATTATATAGGACGATCATAAAATCAGTCACATTCTCCATGTTATTATCGTAATCCTCATTGATATCATTGATTCCTTCGTTGAAATCACCGTAGTCACCGCCGGTATCTTCGTCCGGTCTTGTCCATTCCTGAAAATATATGCTATGAGGCCGAGCACTTAGATTATTTCGGACATCATTGTCGATCACTCGTTCAGGTTTAATTCTTCTCAAAACAATAGGATGATCATTGGCTTCTGTACCGCGCATGATGTTTCTGTGGGACGAGCAAACACCTGAACCGTGCTGACTAACTATTTAGCATTTCGTAGTTTGACCAACTCGTTCCAATGTGAATTAGCGTATGCTTGTTTCTAAGCCACCAAAGCACATGGTTCTGTAAAATGTAATTAGTTTTAAAAACAATAGTTAACAACCTTCGAAGCCTTTTGATTCTCCCTGGGTGTGGGCCCATCATGCGGTAACAAGCAGACCATTTCATTCACTTTCTGAAATCTCCTTTCCTTCTTCTGTGACAATTCAACATTCGGCCATTCCGTGATAAGAAATCGAAGATGTGCTTCACATATTTTCTTGTCAGCAATTTCAGACTTGAAATAGAATAATTATGATGGCTTGAAGAAAGATCAAGATACTTCTGGAATAATTTCGGCATTTGCTCTGAAGAACACATATTGGGCAAGAGAGGTGAAATCGGCAGAATTAAATCTAATCTTGAGTCCTTTAGTTGCGTCGATTACGAGCACCCTTAAATTTATGGTACGGTACTCTATTGGGGGAAGGGGGGCTTGTTTCGGAAGAATGCAGAGGATGATTATAGACAGGGATACTGTACTCTAGTTGGGGCAATAGCAGGCTGCATTGAAGGATGGGACAGGCCGGGATACCGTACTCTAGAGGGGAAGGGGCGGGGTGTGGAAGAATGCAGAGGATGGTACTAGACATGGATACGGTACACTGGGGGCTCAGGATGTTAAAGAAGAGAGGAACAGGCCGGGATACCGTACTCTAGTGGGGATGGAGGAGTGGGGTTGATACCTCTCTCCATTGCAGTCGATTAAACTGAGATCCGTTCCGACTCCTCTTGGCATAGTTTCTTCACTCGAAGGTCGATTACAGTGAAAATAACAGCATTCCGGTTCAGAACTCATAGTGGAAGAATGAAGAAGGAAGAAGAAAACGAGATCTTTTATACCCAAAGATTCGTGTTCAGTTCGAACATGTTCAGACGAACGAGTTCAAACCGAATCAATAACAAGATGCAATCACTCAACGAAAACGAGAAATTACAGGAAAATGTACACGAATTTGCACAATGGAAGAATTAATGAAACATAACTCAATTGAAAATGATTAGGCCGGGTCATTCCTCGCGCGAATGCGGAATGATGCGGCGAGCGACTGTTGAAAAAAAATTCAAAAATTGGGAAAACGTATTTCGGGGAAAAGTTGAACACGGTATCGAGATGGGAGAGCATAGACCCCTCATTCGATTCCCCGTGACGCCCTCTATAAACCTGTGCAAGAAAAAACATAGTTTTTCGAACAGTTTTATAGTTATGGCTCACCGCGTGTAGCAGTGTTAAATGAATAGTTATCAACAAGCGACTTGTGTAGGTCGATAGAGCATCAAAAAATAGCCCTACCTCTTCCAGAAAAGCTTTTTGTGGGACTTCATTGAATGGCTGAAAAATTGCTCTGAAGTTGGGAGGCTGCAGCCGACCGGTGCTGCAGCTCTGCCAGGAATGATCTTTGACACTATTCCGTTCATGGGGGATCATGATGGGTCTAGTAGAGCCCAAATCAATGAAAATCTCAACCTCCATTTTTGGCTCGCTGACAAACTCCTGTCATTCTGAGTCGATTCTTAGGTGAGAGGCGTGATAATTAGTATTCATTCAGCCCTCAACCCTCCACGCGCTCACCTCACTCCGCCTCATTCGCTGCTGTCGCGAGCCATTGGCCTTCCTGCTATCAGCTCCGCTGTGCTTCATCGCAGTGGGAGTGGATTCAATGATAAAGGTAAGATCGGTGAAGCAGCTTGACCAGCTTGGATGAAGTAGAATCGTGTGAGTATTATGAATAAAAAAAGAAGGTTAGAGTTTGAAGTGAAGATTACAATTTTCGCCATCATCAGGCGTACGACTCCCGCACGACCGAGTGCCTCTTCTCCCTGCTCGCGCACAACGCCCCGCTGTCGTCCATCAAGATTGATCATGTGGAGAATGTGAGCATTTTCAAACCCGTTTTTCATAAAGATAAAAGGCAAAGGTCTTCCCGTTAATCAAGGCACTTGCGTCCTGCGGGAAATCACTGCTAGGCTAGTGATTATTAGGCCAATTATTTAACCTTGTTCATCAGGATTGAGCACGCGGACAATGTTTGGAAATACACAATTCATATTCAGTTGTGCTTCATAGATGCGGTAAATTCAACTGAAACTCGGACGCATTGATTCCGTTGGCCTCCTATATAAAAATAACAAAATAAGTATTATTTAAAAAATAAAATAAAAATTTAGATGGCCTTCTCCGTGTGCGAGTCTGCGGTGCTGTGCGCATGGAATCTGACAGGTAGCAATATTATTATAGTTTCTGCTATTCATCAGGAACTAGAGTGCGCAATACGGGTCACCGTCTCTTCATTTCGCACACTCTCTCGCCTCTCTGACCGGGTAGTGTGAAGAATGAAGAGATGGCGACCCGTATTACGCACTCTATCAGAAACCCTTTCCCTTGAACTCGCATGACAACTCCATTGAAACAATGAGCAGATGAAGTGCGATGAGTGAAGTTCGATCATTCCTTTTCGTTTCTTTGTTCTTTTTTGCATGACCCCTATTCGTGTGCTATTTCGACCTATATAAAAATGTTGATGATGATGATGATGAGTGAAAGTATTCACTCTAGGTGTGCTGGCCTGGTCGACGGACTGCGTTACAAACGTTGAGCTAGCGATCACGAGCAGCTTTCTGGTGACGTTCTCGCCGGATGGAAGGTTAGATTGAATATAAATAATGTGCTTTTTGTGTCACTAAGACCTGTTTGCGACGAAATCAAAACGAACTTGTAGGGGTTCATTTTAAAATCTATAATATTTTTCAGAATCGTCCTGCGCGAGAAGAAATTGGGCAAGAAGCAGAGCGAGTTGAGCAATCAGAGGCAGACCAAGGCACGTTTCAACTCATTTTTACTTTTTTTCTTTTTATTGTCACGGACCGTATTCTCCTGTCTGTCAATCACAGGGAGTTTTCCGCCTGATGAACTGCCCCAAATTGTTTCCAAATTGTCTTGATTTATTGCAGGTAGCGAGCAAGATCACGATCCGGGTGATAAACGGTGACCTCGTCGTTGTTTCACTTGATGAGACCATCGTCTTCTGGGATCTGCAGAAGCAAGCGATACTGGGAGAGGTGATGATTTCCAAAATTACAATCAGAGTTTATATTCCATAAAACGCATTTCTAACGCATGCTACATGCAGGCGCTCAAATTTGGGAATGTGCGATGGATGGATTAGAATTTCATTATTTTTTTGCTTGAAAGCTCAGAGAGTTTCAGTAAAATGCGTTCGTGATAGGCTGATCACTAGAGTGAATAAAACGACTGATCGCGCGAATGTGACAAGCCGCGAATGATTTTGAAACGACACGCCACTTGAAATGAAGGTTCATTCTCCCTCGAAATGACTAAACTCAGCGATGACGTCATCATCATTACAGATCGACATGGAATTCACCGTAGACGGCTTGCACATCATCAACGAGTCCACCATTTTGGTGCAATCAACGCAGACACTCGTCATCGTTGAGGTTTGCCCCGAATTCATAAATTGAATTCAATACGGAATGCAAAAATGCGGATCAGTCAATGATAATGAATTGATAGTCACAGGAAACAGCTATAATAAAAAAACCATATTTTTTAATGATGTTTTCGTTAAAGTTGGCGTATTTTTTTGCTGATAGTGATGATTCGAGATTTGACGATGTTTACAGAAAAAAATTGCAGGTGCCCTCCGTGACTCGCTACAGAAGGGAACTGAGCTCGACGAGGGATTCCTGAAAGAATTTTTTCATAAATTTATGTTTCTTTTTGTCATTGCAAAACTTCGACTTGTGAGCTAATTTTAAGCACACAAGTTCGTCGACTATTCTTGAAAATGTGTTTTCTTTACAGTTTCTTCCGCTGTATCCATATGCCACACTCTAGTCAGATGGGTAGAATCTCCGCCCAGTGACCATGTCGTGTTCTAAATTATCAAATAAAGAACATTTTTTCCAGCGTTGTTTGACAAACGCAGTATTAAAGAAGGCGTCTCGCGAACCACGCGGGTGGTTGTGCAAAGTAAGGGGCGCTCTCCTCATTCTCCACGCTCTCGCGCTCGTTTCCTGCGTTTCAGGGTCACTTGGAACGCAGCCAACTGCTCATATCTCAGCTAAAATGAAAATTGGAAACATGAGAGTTTCGAAAGTGTTATCGGGTAGCCACGACCCACCAGCTCATATCGAGAACTTAGTTAGCCAAGTTATTAGTTATTCGTGGGACACATTCTTTAAGAAAAACTTTGATATTTGAACAAAATAGATTGCGAAACGTACACCCGTGCAGAATGTGGGAACAAAGAACGCTATAAAAATAGCTAATTTTCTTCCATTTTCATCCTTCCCTTCGCAAGGATTATTCGGTTTTTTTCTTGTCTTCTTCTCGCTTCTATTCAGCTCCCGATAGCCCAATCGGACGAAACCGTAAGTGATTTTCTTTGTTCAATATAAAAAAAAACAACTTATCATTGTTTTTCCCAACAACAAACACGCGCATTTACATAGCGCGATATTCCAGTGCATTTGGTACGGAACGAGCCGTGTGTGCACCGGATGAGTCCGTGGGGGACGGTGGAGGTGGGACGAATGACGAATGATTTAATATTTCACTATACATCATGTAACTTCATCGCGTTTGCATTTAGTGCTATTTTATTAGCGCTTTATTGAGACTCTGTTATTACGGAAGATATGCTAACAAGAGAAATATTCTCTTGATAAATATATTAAAATTAATCACAACGTTTTTGAGCACTGTAACAAGCAGCAAGAGGTGGGCCGGTGCAAGCGAGATTTCTGTACCACCGGGCAACCCGAAATATACGCGGATGCAATGTAATTAAAGTAACTTAGCTGGAATCAAGCCGGAGCAACTGCCGTCAAATCTGCGCCTGTTGGAGAAATACCTCGCAAGGCGGCATCCGATGAGAAACCGGCGGGACCCACCGATGAGCGTCTCTCTGGCGCCACCATTATGGAAAATGGAAACTACACTTTTGTCGTAAACAACTAGTTACGTGATAAACAACTAGTTACATAGCCGATAAACAACTAGTTGTTTATAAAATTAAACAACTAGTTGTTTATCTTTGAAAGTCTAGCGTCGGCGTACCATCGAAGATGCCGAACACGGATGGTAAAATTAACTCAATTTCCTTTTATTTTTTTTTCAGGATATGGTAGTCCGTTTGACACTTGGATACTAGTCCAACATTTATTGGTCCATTGATGACATCGATCGAAAAAGATTTCAGGCCCACGTGATCGGAAACCGCCCATAGTCCCTCCAAAAACTGCGCGCGCACCGCCACCGAAACAAAGTGGACCGCGCACGGATGGTATGCTATTTCGGACTTGTTTCTTTACCCAAATGTAACAATAGCGTTTGGCGTGGAATGAACCTTGAAACACTGAATGAGACTTGAAACTTTGTTTTGCTCGGGTAGTCGCTCAGTGAGCGATTTGGATGGGATCCTTCTTTGGCGTAACCATAGCGAACATCTCATTCCCTTCCCCCTTCATCCCCCTTCATTCTCCTTCCTTCCCCTAAGACGGGAATAGTCCTCTTCTTATCGTCAGCATCTTCTTTAGTATGGATTTATCGATCATCCTACTCTGTCTCCTAGCTTTCGAAAAGGTTTCCATTCTGTTTTCCTTGTTACTGTAAATACACTCGTCAAGGTGCACCCACAGTGCTACACACCCACCATTGAATCTCAAGCACGCAAGCGCATTGACAATCCGTATTCCTTCCCTACCCAGTCAGAATGTGAACTGGCATGTAACTGTGCCAGTGGAGTTCAAAGTGGAAGGTAAACTGGACCCATTTATACTTAATTCTCAACTAATGAACAGTGACTGCACTGCTGTTTTATCGGTGATCAAACGAGGAAACTGCTGGGCATATTCATACGATGGACTAACGGGAAAATGTGCTCTATTGGAAGGCCCGCTTGATAATATATGCTCCGAGCGTGTGGTGAGTTTCGAAGTTAGTTGGGATAGTTTAGGAAAAAGCAACATTCTCATTTATCTTTCTAATCGATGAGTTTGTGAAATGAATGTTTCTTTCTAATAATTCACAACTTATTTGATTTGGATTATTTGGAAACATTATTAACATTATTATATATTTCTTAGACCATCTTTGTGTTGGGCCGTTGTCCCTCGACCATCGCCTCGACTCAACAGACTACTCTGAAACGTAAGTGAATTTTACTATGAATATAGAGACACTTCCGCGAGTAGTGAGTACCCTCACTAGCGATCATGCAAATAGCAAAAGAGCTGAGAATACTGTGAAACACGATACCAAGTAACAACTCGACATTTAGCTGCGTCTGATCCCTGCGATGACATCACATGTGAAAACGGCGGAGAGTGCAAACCGGTGTTCGAGGTGTGTTTGTGAAATGTTGTCTCTTATTGAGTGAATACTACCATTTCTTCCTAATTTCATTAGTTTCTGGTGTTTCATGAGAAAATGTGTAGTTGACACAGTTTAAACACATTTTAGACGAGCTTTAATTAATACGAAATTCTAAATCGAATCTAATGAATCATCCCAATAATACTTTTCCAGGGACAAGCCGTTTGCAAGTGTCAGAAAGAATGGAGGGGCCGATCGTGTAATTTCACGGCGATTGAGAAAGTGAAATTGGGCACAGAAGAGTGTCTTATTCCCGAGGCTGATCTGAAGAATTATTCTATTATGTTTCTGGAGAAGTCTGACATGACTAATACCGAGTGCGAGAGAGAATTCCTGGCTACGCCCAAGGCTACAGCCTATGGTAATATCCTATGGTATATTTTCTCAATTTTGTCATTCGTGTTTACGACAACGAATAATTTGCAGTGATCGCGGGTAGAAAATGCTATGTAACTTTAATCCCTCGTTTGAATACCCCATCCTCCAATGCTCTAGCATGTGATCTAGCATGCCCAGGTATGAACTAAAATCTCCGACATGAGGAATTTAATTTCAGGAGATCAAAATGAGATATGTGGTGACGACAATAATTGTTGGCAATTTTTGTATAGAAATCAAGGTATGCTAGTTTATTTTAAGTTTATTTCGATAGTCACGAATCTGATATAAAAGAAAGAAGAGAAATGCTTTGATTTTGTTAATAATTTTCAGTGGCTAAACTGCAGTGCGAGGCTATGCCTTGCGGAACTCCGGACAATGGACAATGTATTGAATTAGAGAAGGTATTCTGTGAAAATTCGATGAGTTGTTGAACAGTTCGAAGGGGTAGAACAGTGATGATAAGATTTCATTTTGCATACTCTCTAGTCTTTCTAAACGGCTAGAGAGCATCTCAAATGATGCCGTTTCGTCACATGATATGAACAACTTATTTTTCATTTTCAGGGAGCTTTCTCTTGCATCTGTGCATCTGGACGAAAGGGAAAGTTCTGTGAAGAAGTTGGAGAGGACAAAGAACAATAGAGGAAAAAATGGAGATCAAAATTTAAGAGACACTACTAATTCACACAAACTTTAATTAATACAGTTTCATTTTCTTTTATCAGTAATATTTCTTGTTCCATAATAAGAAAAATTTGTTCCGAGAATTCATTTTCTCGTCCAGTAAATTCATCGTGTTCGGTATTCATCTTAGGGATTTTGGGTGGAGGAGAATAAATCATTTGGTGTGGTTCTATTGATGTGTATATAAAAAGGGAATGCTGCATTGCGGACAGAAAGAGTAGAAGAAGGTGAATCAGCGATTGATTCATTCGACATCTATAGAGAGCAAAAAGAAAATTAGAGAATTCGTGGATCTGGTAGTGAAGATGACAATGGTGTGGATGCCGAGATCTACCCCGGCATCCATGATACAAAAACGGTTCGTGAGAAGGATGAATGCGATCGTAGTGCCCCCCCCCCCCGATAATCAGAAAAGAGAGCTATCCAGATAAAGTGTCACTACTCGAGGAAACATTTTTGGTGCATTGAAAACTGAGTATGAGTAGGGTAGGACAGAAGAAATTACAGAAAGAAGGACGCAAGAGGCGGTTAGGAGAGGTTAGCAAGGAGAATATGAGACTGGAAGACATTTAACAGAGTAGAAATGAGAGAGAGGATGGAGAGAAGATTACAAATAATAATGCATATTGCGTACTTTTGCATTCTTTGATGTACATACCAAGATAACATTGCAGTCTTTATCGGATGGACTAATCAAATTAGTGGGGTTTTACGTGACATAGCAGTGGTTGATCACATCTATTAGAGAGAGGTGGAAATGCAACTTCCTACGGCTTGCAAGATTGTCTTTTCTTCCACAGCATCGCCGGAGGCGTTCGCTTACACGTCTGTCCAATTCTGCTATCTGCTCCTAACGATAAACATCTGCCGCCGGCGAATGAGTAAGCATCGCACTAAAAATATTTTCTTTACCGTGTTTCCCATGTCACTACAGCGAGCAATTCAATCGAATTTGGAAATAACCGTACAGCAGGGTTTGAACGACATGAATATTCGCAGAACTCTCGGGACTCGAGTAGAAGGGAGCCTTCAATATTTCTCACCGTATCCCATTCCATTTCGTCAAAACAGATTTCTGCAATAAAAAAATTACAGCCATGAGAAGGGTTGTCAGGGTGAAGAATCCGTCTCTTCATTATGCGTACTCTCTCGCAAATCTGAACGGCGAGAGAACGCGCGGACCGAAGAGCCGCTCTCTTTTTTCACAGCCCTTGTAATGAGTCTAACAAAAGTGATGAGTCAAACAGGCTTCTCTTCATTCCTTCGAAACGTTTGAATTGATGGGGAGGGGGGATAAGTTATGCATTAGTCACGAGATACTGCACAGAGGCTACGCCGTAATGTGCTCTTGTTGTATTGTTATTATCGCTTCTTCTTTCGCTCCCACCCTCCGTTGCCATGACCGGCGTGAAAAGGGGGGGGGGAAGCGTTTGCTGTCTTTCGCGCGCAATAGTTGAGCAAACAAAAAAATCGTGAAATGGTGTTTTGCGGGAGGGGGGGGGGACTGAGCTCATCCGTTTATGCCAACGAGAGGACAGATCACTACCTTTTTCTATATAAAGTGCATGCGATAACACTCACGTTCTTCACAGAACTTCCCCGTTCGTCCGGCTGCGCAGATGCAAGTGAAAGCTCCCTGGAAATGATAAAAAAGTTGTTCGTATCAAAGGTCACGAAACGGCACACGCCTCCATCACTTGAAATGTTCTCTGTCCGTTTAGAAAGACTAGAGAGTATGCAAAATGAAATCTTATCATCACTGTTCTACCCCTTCGAACTGTTCAACAACTCATCGAATTTTCACAGAATACCTTCTCTAATTCAATACATTGTCCATTGTCCGGAGATCCGCAAGGCATAGCCTCGCACTGCAGTTTAGCCACTGAAAATTATTAACAAAATCAAAGCATTTCTCTTCTTTCTTTTATATCAGATTCGTGACTATCGAAATAAACTTAAAATAAACTAGCATACCTTGATTTCTATACAAAAATTGCCAACAATTATTGTCGTCACCACATATCTCATTTTGATCTCCTGAAATTAAATTCCTCATGTCGGAGATTTTAGTTCATACCTGGGCATGCTAGATCACATGCTAGAGCATTGGTGGATGGGGTATTCAAACGAGGGATTTCTGTTACATAGCATTTTCTACCCGCGATCACTGCAAATTATTCGTTGTCGTAAACACGAATGACAAAATTGAGAAAATGCTTATAAGATAGATATTACCATAGGCTGTAGCCTTGTGCGTAGTCATGAATTCTCTCTCGCACTCGGAATTAGTCATGTCAGACTTCTCCAGAAACATAATAGAATTTTTCTTCAGATCAGCCTCGGGAATAAGACATTGCTCTGTGCCCAACTTCACTTTCTCAATCGCCGTGAAATTACACGATCGGCCTCGCCACTCTTTCGGACACTTGCAAACGGCTTGTCCCTGGAAAAGTATTATTAGGATGATTCATTAGATTCGATTTAGAATTTCGTATTAATTAAAGCTCGTCTAAAATGTGTTTAAACTGTGTCAACTACACATTTTCTCTTGAAACACCAGAAACTAATGCAATTACGAAGAAATTCTAGTATTCACTCAATAAGAGACAACATTTCACAAACACACCTCGAACACCGGTTTGCACTCTCCGCCGTTTTCACATGTGATGTCATCGCAGGGATCAGACGCAGCTAAATGTCGAATTGTTACTTGATATCGTGTTTCACAGTATTCTCATTTCCCTCCCTATCTGCTTGATTGGTATTGGTATTACTGATTACCTCTTGCGTCATTTAATTGGTTTACAATACACATCTCACGCCGCAACTCTTATCCCCTCCCGCTCGTCTATATCCAGTGTAAATACAACAAAAATCGCTCACCAACAGTTATTGTAACGGCGGATGCGAGAAAGAGAGCAACGACATCGGGTGTCTTCATTCCTTCGAAATGTTGAGGAATGAGAGCTAGAAGCTATCTTCCCCTCCCTCTCCTTCTTCTCCTCCCCTTTGTTAGACATTCGAATGTATGCAAGCTGCTAAGTAACTGCCCCCGCGAGAAAAATCTGCTGAGTCATCTTGAGAGTAGAAGTGAAATTGATCATATTCACATTTGATCACATTTTTTACACGCAACTTAATGTGCAATAAGAACGTTTTCAACTGAATATCGTGCAAATTAATGGGTTCAATCCGCTGAAAAACACTCTTATGAAACTGTGTTGACCGCTCCTTCGTTTGACCAATAAAAGGAGATTATAAAGGCTCGAAAAAGTTATCCGTTTCCTAATCGAGTGGAGTTTTCGGTAACCTTGACGCAGTGTGCCAAATGTTTGCCCGAGATGTAGTGATCCTCATAAACCATTCTCC
>LS485253.1:0-26166 GCA_900490705.1 Pristionchus arcanus
AGTGTATTTGAATTTGTTTGTTAGTTGATGATTCAAATAGGAATGTGTATTTGTAGCTCCACAAATAGATCAGTCAGACTCTTTGTTGGGAAGAGCCAATGTCTAGCTATAGTCGTCTCGTGAAAATGTTGGATGCCATGGCAACGCCTTCTGTTTATCTGCGCCCGAGGGCACGCGAGTAGGCAAGCATGAGATATTTTATCGGGCGAAACCGGCAATTATGGGTTTCACGGGGAGTAGAAATTGGCGGTTGCAGAGAGGAAATAATGGGAGATACGGTGAGGAGATGTGATTCATCTTCAAGACGTGCAGCCTTGAATTTACTGGTTGTTTTAACGTTTCAAATCGAAATAACTAGTCTAGACTCTAGATGTAATTATGAAGTGGACGATAACTGGAGGGAAGAGGGAAGGGGAGGTTAGCTATGTAATAGTGAGATCTCGGTAATTTAGGTACGGAAAAGTCGTGCCCTATGATGTTTACGTAGGATTCATTCTTCTAAAATACCCATCACTGATTTGGTATCTCTGCAGTCGCGTCGCTCTACGGCCCGCGACGACTACGACCAGAATGCGGCCGCGGCCCCGCACATCACGCCCAGCCAGCTGCACGGACTGCTGCAGGTGAGAGTTTTATTGTAAATTTAAATTAATTATTTTGTTTTTAAATTGCGAAGTTCGGAGGGTGGTTGTGATCAAGGTAGGTAAATCGAAGTTTCGTGTGTGATAAATACGAGGTAAAATTTGGTGCCAGTCAATTCATTCATCATGGTCTTTTGTAATAAATTTTTTTAGCAAATTGGTGCCATCTGATGTTGCTCCGCAAGGTGATGCGAGGTTGCACATGCGCTGTATAGGTGCAAATTTTCACATTTGCTCAATGACTTTAAGTCCTCGTGGATACAAAAATATATTTTTCATGAACTGCACAAGGCGAATTGAGGGTTCACCTGATTGATGAATACTGATCATGAGTCATGACCGAGTACTTCGATGAACTTGAAATAGACTATTCGGAATGAAGTAGAAATTAACCAATGCGGTTGTCCAGTTGTCAGCTAGGTGCGTTGTGATGTCGCAGGTGCAACATAGTCATTCACTGTTAGAACTGGCGATACGGCCCTACCTTTCACTTCTCCAAATAAATTAATATTGCTTTGAATATTTTAGATTTCCAATTGCAGGTTGATGCGCTGGCAGCGAAGTACCCGCACATGGTCAAGCTGGACGATATTGGTGAGTTACTAATTTAATTAATTAATTAAAAACAATAACAACGAAAATACGAAATTCGTCAATATTGGCCTGTTGCTCTGTGTCTCACTCGCTCCTTTTTGCCATCCCTTGCCGTTGAACCCAAATTAATGATCGATGAAGCGGTTTGTGACTTGGTTTCCTGACCCCTGAAACTAATCTATTCTTATCAGTGAGAGCCTCGACGGTGACCCGCCTTTGTTGTGCCCGCGTGCGTTATGTTAGAGATGGGATCAAAGTGTGAGCAGGCCGGGGTTTGTTCAGAGCATGTCGAAATACTTTCACGTGATTGTTTACCACACGGAAATAGCTGTTGTTTGCGAAGGGATCTGCTGTCGCTCTCACGCGGGGTTGAAACGGGGAATGGCCGGGGCGCTTGTGGTTTTAGGTGGATCATGTTATGAGACTAATAGGTTGTTTTGATGTTTTTGTTGGTATTGTCGAGAAAATTGTTGAGATGTTTATCGAGGGTCATGCGCAATTGAAACGACGAATGGCCGGATGTTTGTGGTTTCACGTCCAGTTTGATTACTATGCAGTTTCAAATCTAGTGCTTGATGAGAGGCCGTGATAGACTTGGCGCCATCCAATGACTAAGTGGTTGTTTTGTTGTTATAGTTGATGCTGCGTGTCCATGAAAACAACAATGCAGCTGTCCGCCCAGTAGCCTTACAATGACTCTTGATTTACTGCCCTGCTATTTTCGAGTGAACGAGAGTCGGATGTTTGAGAGGGGAAAGCGCGCACCACATAAAATTTCCACACCTAGCAGGTTGGAGTTTCATCTAGGCCATATTTAAGCGAATTGAGCTAGCGGGTGATCACTGGAGTTGTTGTGGTGCAAACAAAAGTAAGTCAATCACGTTAGAAGAAGAATATTGCTAATGCTTCGTGCACATGCGTCGTTTGAGTTTCGCGCGGAGTTCATAATCCCAGAATCTCCAGGTAGTCAATAGAATGAACGTTGATGTCGGTATACCTATGATTTTCGCCTTTTGATGACATCTCTAACTTCTTCGTGCCGCTTCTGTGTTTCACTCAATATTTATCCTCTTAAAATGTGACCATTAATAATGGGCGTTGGGAAAGTGTTGTTAAAAAAAGATTCAAGGGAGATGATGTATTTTGTGCTCATGCCCATTCGGGTTTCGCTTGATAGTCATCCATACATGAAAAAGTTTTGTGACAAAATCCTACGAAAGCGGGGTATGTTTATGAAAAAAGACCTTGGAAACCGACAAATTCTATGAAAGCGGGGTATGTTTGCGAATCGTAGGTAACATGCCTTGTCAACGAAAACCTTAAAAGCGGGCTATGTTTTCAAATTCCAGGTAGTTTTCCACTAGCCTTTTCATGTATGTAGTCATCCACTCAAACGGCGGGTGCTTTTCAATATCGTTGACATAGGTAATGTTCCAAAATGATCCAGTTTTCAAACGTTGACCCATTCTTGGTCGTAGATACACTGCTGGTAATTTTCTAGACACCCCCTTTCTCTTCCACAAGCTGGCCTCGGATGTGAAAAAGGCGGACTAGTTGGTGCGCGCTACAAATATAAATCTAGCTGAAAATCTGCATTATACCACCTGTTTCGAGTTTTACATCGTTCTCATAACCAATTAACTTCCAGACATCTCCCTGCTTTCCCGCTATCTCGCCTCGGAGGAGGAGGTGGCGGACGAGCCGATCGCGTGGACATGGGACACGATCTTCACGTCAACGTCGTCGGAGATGAGACAGGTACTTAATTTGAGGGTGCGTGCTAGAAGCGCCGGTTTAGAAAGGATAGCGAGAGGCTCCTTCCTGGTGATTTTTTAGAAGTGTCTAAAAGTGGAACTAGGTGAGTTGATGTTTAGAGGGCTCTATAGGTTCAAACAATACGGAGAAGGTTCAGTGCCATTCTTCAATCCATGCTATCCAATCCAATCTTATCTGATCTTATATCCAAGTAAAAATATGAGCGCTGGGTTATTGTTAGAAAGGATAGGGAGAGGCGCGTGGGGTACACTGTTTCTTGAGATATGCGACAGATGGTCTGTTTTGGAAGTGGATTACGGTAGCAATGGTTACGGTTGTCTAATGGGAGCGAGAGGTGGGCGGAGTGAGTGAGAGAGGAGGAGGAGAGGGGTACATAAGTCTCTCTACTCGCGCGCGAGCCCCAGACGAGTGGCTGAGCTGTGGTGTGCGGCTGATGGTTGCGTGTGCTGTAGCTACATCCGCTGCTCATCCGTCGTCTTCCGTGGTTGGAGGAGGAGAAAGGAGGGCACCGGTGGCCTCACCGGAGGTCAGCCGGGCTGCCCTAGCGCCGCCCAAGGCGGCCACAATGGCTCTCACGCCGGCTGCAACGATAGAGCAGCTCAAGCAGCAGCTGTCCACCAGAGTTGCTTTGAAAATAGCCGTAGGCACGATGAACCTAATTTAGATGCACATGCTTACGTCAATTCACTGAGAAGGTAGCGAAAAAATATGCAAAAAAGAGAGTATTTTTGCGAGCAAACCGTATGTGCTATCAATGTCCGGGGGCCCCGCTGAAATTCAGAAGTACTGATTTTGAAATTGAAATATAATTATCAATTTCAGGAATGGGTGCAGGACGACGATAGTGGCGACGAGGATCCGACCGGGCGAGGAGCCATCTCGCTACCGTACTTTTGAGGATTGATCTTTGATCTCTAGAAGATTGGTCTTTGATCTAATCCCGTCGAAGGAGTCACCCCTTTCTTTTTTGAAGTGTAATCGTTGATCTACTGTATTGTAGCTATCTTTTTTTACTCGCTATCCTACCCTACAAAGTAGTATTTATTTTGCATGTTTTCTGCGCTTGTATATTGTCAACGATTGTGCCAGATAGTATATCTCTAGTCATTTGTGATTTCCCTCCCGTCTAGTCAATGTTTCAATCTGTCATCCCCCCAGCCAGTTGTCCCCCTGTGATCTCAACCCCCTGTCTCCCTGATCTCACTAGCTATACAACTACCGTTTTTGTGATGAATAATCCCCCGCCATTCGCTGTATTACACCGTTGTGTATGACGATTTGGTATGGATAAATGCACTTTTGCCTCGTTTCTCTGCTCCTGTCTCGCTTCTTTTATGCGGTTTAGCGTGTGTCATTCTTGGTTCGAGTCCAACCAACCATACCGGATAGCCTCTGTTTGACGTCGTATTGTGATGTGGAGAGAAGGGAAGGTTGCGTGTTTTGGTTTGGCTTGTTTTGGCGTGTTTTGACAGTGACGGTGATCCGATTCAGTATCGACCGACGAGAATTCGCAAGCACGAAGAGATGCCGAGGCTGCGGCCGTCCCAGGTTGGTGAAAGCGTGCCCGTGTCAAGCGATTTGAAAGTAGTACGACAAAGCTAGACCCTAGCTCTTGGTTGGACCACAGCTCTTGGCGGGCTGTTAGTTCGGTTTGAAGGCGTAATCGAGAGTGGCTCTGTCAGAAAACATGCTGATTGTGAATGGGACTGTGAACAGAAGCTAGAAAGAAAGTTATTAGTTCTCGCCTAAACTATTTTCCAAGTAGACAGTCGTGAATCGTAAGTTTGCCTGGAAGAATTTGGGAAGGGAAAAGCGAAGTCAGTCCCAAATTCGTTTGCCAGGTGTGCCTTGTTCAACTTGATTAATTTCCATCTGCACTATTAGCTAAGTAGACATAATGAAACATAAGTTTACCTGGTAGAATTGGAATGAGAAGATGAAGATCAGTTCTCAATTCTCCAGGTGTACCGTAACGGGGCGATCGTTGTGGCCGGCCTTTTGCTGATCTACATCCTCTACTCGTTCCTCTCTTCCGATGGACCGACGGCACCCGGAGGAATCAGGTACGGTAGAAGGGATGGGTTATCGATAAGTGATTGCTACTGAAATGAAGAAAATGGCAGTTATTGCTTTTGCAAGACAGAAGATCAACGAGATTAGCAAGCATTAGTGTTTTGAGTTGATGGGCAGCATGCGAAACGCAAAAGGTGCGGGAAGCGATTGTTACTGGAATGAGGCGATTGAATGTTATTAGTTTTGACGAGAGCTCAACGAGATGGCTCGCGGTAACATTTTGATATAATGAACATCATGTAGGACACAAAATACGCAATGAACATGACAGGAAATGGTAGAAGCTGTATCATACGAGTTTAGTTCTAGCCGAACAGTTAACGAAATATTGGTTTCCCGCTTGCATCCTCTAGACGTACTACTCGTGAAACGTGAAAGATGCAAGTTTCATTTCCATTACAAACGCCGGAGTGCAGTCCTAAAATGCGAGAGAATAGGAGATGAATCCAAAATGATGTAGGGGCCATGAGCAGATGATCTGAAAGTCTCGGGTTAATCTAGGGGAAGCCGTAATTCAATGACCCGTCATTTAGATCCGCGCAGCAGCCGCCCAAGCACTCGTCCAAGCACCTCTTCCTCACCATCGATAAGAACAGGTATACGGTAGTTAGGAATGATTACTAAGTACGGTAGTTAGGTTCAGTAGTAGTGTAGATTCAGCGACGGGTGCATTGGTGGTGGAACTCTGTGTGTTTATTGCGGCTGGATGAAGAAGGACTACTAATTTTGGTGATGCGTTGAAGTGAATGTACGACTGCTGAAACGTGAAAGATCCGGGGATTGCTGTGATGTGTGCAATGGGAGGGGGGATTAATATAATTGCATCAATCGATAAATCAAGTACCGTATCCCTTCCAGGATGGACACTCGCTTCGAGCAGCTGGCACCCAAGCGGATCTTCCTGTGGACGCCCATCTTCCGCAGCTACACCGGGCCTACCGTATCTGACTGTCCGGGACTGGAGGTGGGTTGATAGGGGGCATACATTTTCATTGTCAACCGGGGAATGAAAATATATAGTGGTCTGACGCTAATAGCAGAGATGTAATGGGTTAAAATCTGATTTTATAGCGGATATATTGTGGTCTGACGGCAGATTCCATTAGAAATATAGTGGTCTGATTACCGGCCCGGTAGTTATGAAAATGTATGATAGGGGGGGGATTACTGTAGATTGTTCTAACTAGTTAGTGATGTATCTCTGATATTGAGTACTGAAGTGATAAGACGACAGAATTATAAAAAATGTTTTTGTTTTTTTACTGGGAAATATCGTCGGCGCAATGTTTGAACTGCTGCGTTAGAGGTTATAAAGTCTTGGTGAAACTTAAAATGCGCACGATGTTCTGATAATTGACCTTTCCGTCCCCGTACCTCCCGAACTGGAGAAGAAAGCGACCACAAACTGATTGGGTTACGATACCTAATGAGTTCGGTATTCGTCGTTGCAGAACCGGTGCATCTTCGACCACGATCGATCGAGACTGGCCGCGGCGGACGCGGTGCTATTCCACGGCCCGGATCTGGTCGACGTGGGCCTGCCGCCGCCTGAGAGCAGGTATACGGTAGTAATTGAATGGGAAGGGGGTACGGTAGAGATAGTGATTGGGAGGGGGATGTGGAATGTGCTGATTGTGAGCAATGTGTTGTGCGGTCGAGTTCGACTAGATATCAGTGACAGTGTATCACTTGAAATATTGTAGCAGACAAGAAACCGGAATTCACTGGGAGTTTGAATTTTAGAATAAGCAATTTTTGGGATATACGGACTCGCTGTGCTAACGTTAGAACCCTGGGAGTTGATGTGCGCATGGAACGGAAATGTTCTGGTTTAGTATAGCAAGTGAGGCACTGTGGCCGGTCGATGTAAGGTACTTGGGGTATCGGTAAGTATGTCACCGAAAAGCCAACGCAACCACACTTTGAACCTACTAGCCGGCAATAGCCCGGAGGATAAGAATTGATTTCCCAAATTGACGTGCGACTTCGATCAAAACGCTTACATTCAAGTATTATTTAGGTTGAGGATGCAACCAGAATATACAAGTTGTTTTCTGCAACAGCAGACCGCGGAGTTATGCACTCGGATAGTAAGCAATGCGAATGAACTGCAGAATATGCGATAGATGTATTAGTAGAATCAGCAACTGCGCATGATCAGATCCGATGCAGCGCTGAGAGAGGTGATGCCTTGCAAGAAACGCGAATGTGCGGGGTGGAAAATTTACGGAAATGGTTTTGGAATCATGACTTCGGTGGTGTTCAATAGTATCAATTGCTCTGATTACTGTAGCGAATAATTACCGTACTCGACTACCGTAACCCCGCTTATCCGCTCAGGACCCGCAAGCAGCGGTACGTGTTCATGACGATGGAGGCGCCGGCGAACACGTTCGTCCACTACCCGGCCGGCCTGCTGCAGGGTGAGTACGATAGGGGTACGGAACATGTGGATTACGGTAACCGTTGCTGTTAGGATACGGCAGTTCGGTAGTAGGGACTGGGTGCGATAGGAGGAGGTTACTCTAGAGGTTTGGTGACCGTACCCGAGCACAGCTTGCTGCATGCGGTTGGGGGGTACGGTAGAGTATGGGGATTACGGTAGTCGGTACGTAAGGCAGTGCCCCATGGTATTGGTAAGTATGTCACCGAAGAGCCAACGCAACAACACTTTGAAACTACTAGCCGGCAATAGCCCGGAGGATAAGAATGGATTTCCCAAATAGACGTGCGACTTCGATCAAAACGCTTACATTCAAGTATTATTTAGGTTGAGGATGAAACCAGAATATTCAAGTTGTTTTAAGCAACAGCAGACCGCGGAGTTATGCACTCGGTTAATAAGCAATGCGAATGAACTGCAGAATATGCGATAGATTTATTGGTAGAATCAGCAAATCCGCATGATCAGATCCGATGCAGCGCTGAGAGAGGTGATGCGCGCAAGAAACGCGAATGTGCGGGGTGGATAATTTACGGAAATGGTTTTGGAATCATGACTTCCGTGGTGTTCAGTAGTATCAAGTGCCTCTGCCTTCCTGATATTGCAATCGATATTGCTCTGATTACCGTAATCAAAAATTTCTGTACCCAACAACTGCCGTAATCTCCGCTTATCCGCTCAGGACCCGCAAGCAGCGGTACGTGTTCATGACGATGGAGGCGCCAGCGAACACGTTCGTCCACTACCCGGCCGGCCTGCTGCAGGGTGAGTACGGTAGGGGTACGGGACATGTGGATTACGGTAACCATTACTGTTAGGATACGGAAGATCGGTAGTAGGGACTGGGTACGATAGGAAGAGGTTACTCTAGAGGTTTGGTGACCGTATCCGAGCACAGCTTGCTGCATGCGGTTGGGGGTACGGTAGAGTGTGGGGATTACCGTAGTCGGTACGTAAGTAGGAGCTGGCAGTGCCCCATTACCAAGTGATTACGGTAGGAGTACGGTAGAACGGAGTGTATGGTAGTAAGATAGAAGATGATTCCTATATGATACGGTAGGAGGGTGCAATCCCCAAGCAATCCCTACGACCTGGTGAGAACGATAGGGTAAGGCAGAACGGAAGTGAAGAGTATAGTACTGCGAATGACGAAGGAGCAGTAGTTGGAAGAATTTTTGTTCTAGTGAAGCATTACCGCGACATATTATAACCGTTGCTTATCTGAAGAAGATGAAGTGACAATGAAACCGAAACGGACTGGGAATGAAAATTTAAGTTCGAGCAGATTTATCTCGCATAAATATGTGTGGAATACGCTGAAAGACGGTGAGTACGGTGTGAACAAGGGAGTACAATTGATGACGTATCTATACCAGGGGTCAAATACACAGGTCATGAAACTCGAAATGGGGTGTGCTTTTCCGAATATTTCACATTTTTTGGGCGTGAGGAGGCTAGGTTTCGGGTAATCTACCCTAATTTCGTGGAATGGTGGCGTGCTTTACTCTAATTTTTGTTCAAATTGGCGGAAAAACGTGGCATGCTTAGGTCCTTTCGGGAGGACTATTTGACCTATGATCTATACCTATTCCTACCCTAGAAAGGCTACCCTAGAAAGCATTGGACAGCAGGGTATGTAGTCCGTCCAACAGCTGGCCTTATCAGCGGGTCCCACCTAGCGTTGTCTTACGACGCTTGCTGTGGATACACCTTTACCTTTTATACCTATAGGGGGGTGAAGGACGGTGAAGATTGGGGCATAAAAAAGGCGCTATAGTATTTTTTTTGAAGAGGGTTTGGGCGGAGCATTACAGCAGTTGCGTCTCAGAGCGTGTTCAAGTGGCAATGAAACCGGGACTAACTGGGACAATAGTTCGGTTCAAACAGATTCGTCCCACATAATTTACTATGCAAGCTTTCAGCAGAATTGCGACGTGTTTGCAAATTTGTTTGTCGTGTAATCTTACGAGTAACTAGCCAGCTACGCTCGCTTCGCTCGCTCGCTGGCTAGATGTCGCCGGGTTATCCCAGTCATCTGCAAGCGCTTCGCATCGCCGGGTTATCCCGGTAATATGCGAACGCTTCGCAAACGCTTACCAGTAATTTGCAAACGTACTTAGTGGCTACATTATAAATGTTTTCCGGATCGCTCTTGGTCTCAAGAGCTTTTCATAAGCGTGAATGTGTTCCACCGATCTAAAATTGACCCAGTGAAACACTTTGGTATACTGTAATAGCGAGTTACGCTCGCTAAATTTTGCCCGAAATTGATTATCGATTTTTTGAAAAATTTAATTACGAGAAGTTTGATGCCGAGCACGATCGATTTGGTTGAGTTTCTGGCGAAAACGGCGCAAAAAAACGGTATATTGCATCATCATTACGCAATATTGCATAGTGATGACGAAATTGATTATCGATTTTTTGAAAAATTTAATTACGAGAAGTTTGATGCCGAGCACGATCGATTTGGTTGAGTTTCTGGCGAAAACGGCGCAAAAAAACGGTATATTGCATCATCATTACGCAATATTGCATAGTGATGACGAAATTGATTATCGATTTTTTGAAAAATTTAATTACGAGAAGTTTGATGCCGAGCACGATCGATTTGGTTGAGTTTCTGGCGAAAACGGCGCAAAAAAACGGTATATTGCATCATCATTACGCAATATTGCATAGTGATGACGAAATTGATTATCGATTTTTTGAAAAATTTGATAACGAGTGATTTGGTGCCATGCACGATCGATTTGGTTAAGTTTCTAGCGTTAACCGTGAAGAAATCGGATTATTGCATAATGATGACGAAATTAATTATCGATTTTTTTTTGAAAAATGTTTTCATGAGAAGTCTAATGGTGAAGATCTTAAGGCTGTAGGATGAGTTTGAAGCGAGTTATGAGCAAAAAAAAGTTGAGCGTGACAGACAAAGTTACATACATAGATACAGACGGACAGACAGACAGACACTCTGATATTATAGTACTGTAGAACTATCGTTAACGTCCCTTCACTGATGAATTTGGGTGATGAATGAAACCGGAAAGTGGAACGATTCAAATATTTACTGACTAGAGTTACCATTCCTTTATCGGGATACATATAACCCCCCACTCCCTTCCAGCCAACTACTTCAACTGGACTATGACGCCGCTGTTCTCGTCGGACGTCCTCTTCAAGTACGGCGGATTCTGGCTGACTGCCAAGGAGGCGGAGCTCAAGGGTACGGTGGATGTTGAAAATTGATTTATTGTTGAAGGGTATGGTAGAATGATATTGTTCATTTTTGCCCGTCATCGAAGGTAAAGTACGCTTGGGCTCGAAAAGCACGATTGGTGGTAGTGTGATTATTATGTTTTGGAATCCTGTTCCACCCCGAGACCACGGAACATGCTGCATTGTTTAGTGCCAGAGAAGTAGGCAGTGTATCGGAAAAACTGATTTGCGGAGCTGCATGAATAGAATGTGAAACCGAGGAAAACTAGGAATCTGTACTGCGGTGTGAGAAAGAAAGTAATTTCTGATGTAATTTGGGCATGAATGTTTTTATTATGTAAGAAAAAAAATTTAATAATTATCAGTGTTGGTTTACGTGAACATTTGAATTATTTTTGAAGCCGAAAATTCGAGGGTAAAGACAAGTTGGAATTTTCTTCTTTCTCTCGTTTTCATATGCCCTCTCGTTCGTTCTTATCTGGCTACGATAGAATTAACAAATTAACAACTGGAGTCGGGGAACTCACAAGCTATGCAGCGCATTTCAGGTTTCAAGATGGACTCGCACGCGATGGATCCGTCCTCGCTCACGGACAAGATTCCCGCCGTGTTCGCCCTCATCTCCAACTGTGCCACTCCATCGAAGAGGGAAGCTGCGCTGAGGGCACTGAATAGGTGGGTGCTAGTAGTGCCGGGTCTGAAGTGGGAGGGGGAACTGAATAGGTGAGCAAGTGATCTAGAAGCGCCGGGTTAGAAATCTTATTAACCGGGAATTGCTCATCCCAAACACTACCACTCTGTCGAAGAGGGAAGCGGCACTGATTGCACTGAATAGGTGAGTGATCTAGGAGCGCCGGGTTAGTGACCGGATGGGTACGGGAGGCGCTGCAAGATAGGGTTGGATAAGTGTAAGATTGGCACATTTTACGAGGAATTGATATCAAAGAAAGGCTTGGTTCTTGGGGACTCTTTGAATGACGAATGTTACGGCCGCGTTTAGTCAATATTCAACAGATCGGCAGAAAACCTCCACGTTCCGGTTCATAATGCTCACCAAGCACCACCAGAGTGAGGGGACATGAACAGAAGTGTGCGGCATTAACTAACATTTCGATGCAACCAAATTGTAGCACCGTACTCTTACCGTATTCATCGGATACAGTAACCAACCCTATCTTCGGCTCCAGTAACATTCATTAAGACACTTCAACGTGACGATAGCGGGCGCGTGCGCAACGACGGCCGAGCTGAAGGAGCGATGCCCGAAGGGAGCGACGTGTGATGAGGTACGGTAGATCGGGGTTAGGGCAGGGGTACGGTAGCATGAGCAACGTCGGGATTAGGTAGATTACGGTAGAACTGCGGTGGCGTACGGTAGATGAATCATATGCACTAACGGATCTCTTTGTGATGAGGTAAGGTAGTTGGGGTTATGGCGGGGATTACGGTAGATGTCTGCGTTCGGTTATATGGTTTGGTAGAATAGGCAGGCTGCGATATGTGAAGAGGTATAGCACGTGTAGCGTGGAGGATATCTAATATGAGAAGCGAAAAGGCATGTTGCAGAATAGAGAGTGTTGTTGGTGTACTCAGAACTGGAATGCCATCAGAACAGACCTGTCTTTCAATAATATGTCGTAGTTGCGAAACCGGAAAGTCAAGTGTGAAATTGGATGGGTTGCTCTCGGTATGCATGCATTACGTTAGGTTGGACTGAATGTGATAACGTTGCAGCGTTTTGTTGTTATTCAAAAGATTTTGCGTCACACGATTAGACAGAGGTTTGGTTCTGAGATATAATTCTTCAGTACTATAATATCATAGTGTCTGTCTGTCTGTCTGTCTGTCTGTCTGTCTGTGGCTTTGTCTGTCACGCTCCATGTCTGTCTGTCTGTCTGTCTGTCTGTCTGTCTGTCTGTCTGTCTGTCTGTCTGTCTGTCTGTCTGTCTGTCTGTCTGTCTGTCTGTCTGTCTGTCTGTCTGTCTGTCTGTCTGTCTGTCTGTCTGTCTGTCTGTCTGTCTGTCTGTCTGTCTGTCTGTCTGTCTGTCTGTCTGTCTGTCTGTCTGTCTGTCTGTCTGTCTGTCTGTCTGTCTGTCTGTCTGTCTGTCTGTCTGTCTGTCTGTCTGTCTGTCTGTCTGTCTGTCTGTCTGTCTGTCTGTCTGTCTGTCTGTCTGTCTGTCTGTCTGTCTGTCTGTCTGTCTGTCTGTCTGTCTGTCTGTCTGTCTGTCTGTCTGTCTGTCTGTCTGTCTGTCTGTCTGTCTGTCTGTCTGTCTGTCTGTCTGTCTGTCTGTCTGTCTGTCTGTCTGTCTGTCTGTCTGTCTGTCTGTCTGTCTGTCTGTCTGTCTGTCTGTCTGTCTGTCTGTCTGTCTGTCTGTCTGTCTGTCTGTCTGTCTGTCTGTCTGTCTGTCTGTCTGTCTGTCTGTCTGTCTGTCTGTCTGTCTGTCTGTCTGTCTGTCTGTCTGTCTGTCTGTCTGTCTGTCTGTCTGTCTGTCTGTCTGTCTGTCTGTCTGTCTGTCTGTCTGTCTGTCTGTCTGTCTGTCTGTCTGTCTGTCTGTCTGTCTGTCTGTCTGTCTGTCTGTCTGTCTGTCTGTCTGTCTGTCTGTCTGTCTGTCTGTCTGTCTGTCTGTCTGTCTGTCTGTCTGTCTGTCTGTCTGTCTGTCTGTCTGTCTGTCTGTCTGTCTGTCTGTCTGTCTGTCTGTCTGTCTGTCTGTCTGTCTGTCTGTCTGTCTGTCTGTCTGTCTGTCTGTCTGTCTGTCTGTCTGTCTGTCTGTCTGTCTGTCTGTCTGTCTGTCTGTCTGTCTGTCTGTCTGTCTGTCTGTCTGTCTGTCTGTCTGTCTGTCTGTCTGTCTGTCTGTCTGTCTGTCTGTCTGTCTGTCTGTCTGTCTGTCTGTCTGTCTGTCTGTCTGTCTGTCTGTCTGTCTGTCTGTCTGTCTGTCTGTCTGTCTGTCTGTCTGTCTGTCTGTCTGTCTGTCTGTCTGTCTGTCTGTCTGTCTGTCTGTCTGTCTGTCTGTCTGTCTGTCTGTCTGTCTGTCTGTCTGTCTGTCTGTCTGTCTGTCTGTCTGTCTGTCTGTCTGTCTGTCTGTCTGTCTGTCTGTCTGTCTGTCTGTCTGTCTGTCTGTCTGTCTGTCTGTCTGTCTGTCTGTCTGTCTGTCTGTCTGTCTGTCTGTCTGTCTGTCTGTCTGTCTGTCTGTCTGTCTGTCTGTCTGTCTGTCTGTCTGTCTGTCTGTCTGTCTGTCTGTCTGTCTGTCTGTCTGTCTGTCTGTCTGTCTGTCTGTCTGTCTGTCTGTCTGTCTGTCTGTCTGTCTGTCTGTCTGTCTGTCTGTCTGTCTGTCTGTCTGTCTGTCTGTCTGTCTGTCTGTCTGTCTGTCTGTCTGTCTGTCTGTCTGTCTGTCTGTCTGTCTGTCTGTCTGTCTGTCTGTCTGTCTGTCTGTCTGTCTGTCTGTCTGTCTGTCTGTCTGTCTGTCTGTCTGTCTGTCTGTCTGTCTGTCTGTCTGTCTGTCTGTCTGTCTGTCTGTCTGTCTGTCTGTCTGTCTGTCTGTCTGTCTGTCTGTCTGTCTGTCTGTCTGTCTGTCTGTCTGTCTGTCTGTCTGTCTGTCTGTCTGTCTGTCTGTCTGTCTGTCTGTCTGTCTGTCTGTCTGTCTGTCTGTCTGTCTGTCTGTCTGTCTGTCTGTCTGTCTGTCTGTCTGTCTGTCTGTCTGTCTGTCTGTCTGTCTGTCTGTCTGTCTGTCTGTCTGTCTGTCTGTCTGTCTGTCTGTCTGTCTGTCTGTCTGTCTGTCTGTCTGTCTGTCTGTCTGTCTGTCTGTCTGTCTGTCTGTCTGTCTGTCTGTCTGTCTGTCTGTCTGTCTGTCTGTCTGTCTGTCTGTCTGTCTGTCTGTCGGGGGGGGGGGGGAGACAAAAAATTCAAATTTCGAATATGTTTCACGCGTATACTCGAGAACACTAATGTTCATTAATCTATCATTATTCTATCGTCTCATCCTCTTGCCGCATCGTTCTATCAAATTAATGTATTTCCGGTTTAAAAAATAGGGTAATGCGCGACGTCTTTGCCCATTGATCATTATCCACTTTATAAATCTCATGCGTCTATCTAATTTTTTTATCTTTTTGTTTTTCTGCTCAGCTCATCAATCCTGTTCTTCATTTTTTATTTTGACCATATGAATTTCTAACTGATGGTTTCTTTGCTAATTCTTTTGCTGATTGAACACTAAACAAATAATTGTCGAATGCGCTGATCCGTAAAATTTCCACATCGTAGCTGATCATATAGGCATTGACAGCGTTTTTCTATTGCCGGATGGGGGTTGCCGATTTGGGATCGGGATTCCCGCGCACCCCTTCTTCTTTCCCCTCCCTCTCACTAATTCAATACCGCCCGAGAAAATGATATGTAAGAGAGTGTGGGATCCCTTTTCATTGCGAGATTGATGCGGGATTTCCTCCTCTCAATGTACTCCGCTCCGATCACTCGATCTCGAAGCCATTTGCATTCAAAGAAACAGAAGCGCCTAGAAATGGAAGGAGGGAACTGAAGAGAAATGAGAGGAGCAAATCCAGCATCAATAACAGCATCCTCTCTTTTAGGATTGTCTATGCTTTTCAATATCATTCAATTCCTCATCTCGGCCAAACCGGTTCATTCTATTACGGAATTTCTGAATGATTACGGAAATTTTGCAATCTGAATTGCGAGTAAAAACTGAGGTTCTGATTTTTGTCCAATCTGTGAAACGCATCCTATTTTTTTTCTTTCAAAGTCCCCACCGTGCAATGTCCGTCGCGCAATTGCCGAAGAATGAGAATTGCGGAAATTCCGCAATTTTGTTGAGTTCCGCATTCCGACTGACAATGAGAGGGGCTACCGCGATGCTGAATGAAAGGAATCGTGGAATGAGAGGGGTAATTTCGCATTCCGTTTACAACTCTACTCTCTTTACGTATCGTATCACTCGTGCGGGATTGACTGAGAGGGAGGGGAGAAACGGGAAATTTAATGTCAAATCCCGATTCCGATCCAGCTCCGGCAATCCTATCTCATGTCTGGATACAGTAGAAAGTTAGGGAGGGGGAGACAAACAGTTCAAACTTCGAATATGTTTCACGCATATACTCGAGAACACCAATTTTTATTAATCGTTTCATCCTCTTTACTCGTTATTTAAAAAAATTCCGATTAAAAAATAGGGAAAATGCGCGCCGATTGCCCATTGATCATCATCCACTTTCTAAACCTCAGACACATATCATTGTCCAACTTATGGCCTTTCTGTTCACTTCATCACTCCTGTTCTTCGCCATTCTCTGCCATTAGGGCGCTTACGTTGCATTACATTTTTTTAGCAGTTGCTAGAATTTTAAAAATCTTTTACAATCATGTTACTGATTGAATCACGTCTTCCGTATGCTTAATTTATAAAAAAATTGCAGGTCTCATATCGAACTTGAGGAGAACAGACATAACAACCGAAGCGATCATGCCGGATACGAAATTCGCATACGCGGCCGGTTTCATATCTAAGCAGAAACGCAAACCTTCCAAGAGTGCGATCGTTACGATCGCTTCCAACTGTCTTCAACCTAATACGGGAGTTGACGAAGAAATTCGAATTGCCGGTGGACCGCTACTCCAGCAATTCATTTCTGCCAAAAGAGATGAAGACTTGGGAAACGGAATTCTATTCTACGAGACAGGAACTGTCGTTACTACTCCTGCAGGCAGTCTCGAAGCCGATCGTAAGGGTTAAGAGATTTTTTTCAACAAAAAAAAACAACTCTCAGATGTGTTTCACGTTATTCTTCAACCAATCATGGCACGCAACCGGTTGTATCTGTACAAGTTCCAAGTGAAATATCTTCTTCGACAAGCTTAATATGCTGTCGATTGCGAACCAAATGAAGATAGACTACCTGGTAAAAGTACTTCTGATATGAACTTCTGAACTTACAAATTTGCAGCTTATTCCTGTGATTGATCCTGATCTCTTAACTACTGAAGAGTCCATCAACATTGCTGTTTCGTCTATCTCAAGATGTCAACATCAGGTATTTGACATTCAAACATGCAATAAATTAATGCAATACAGATTCTCGAAACAACTTTCGTTGCAAGCGATGTCTATTCCAAATTTGTGTCCAAGTATACAAGCGAGGGACGCGCTAACTATCCGAATCCATTTTCTAATATGCGAATGTCGGACGACCTCAAGTTTGCTGGCCTCAATCGCTCACAGTATACTATTGCACTTGCAATATACTATTAAATAATCTGTTTAGGAAACTATTCTCTTCGACTTTTCAACCAGATGAAGATGTGTTGCCTCCCGATGTGATTTTCGCTATACTCATTTTTAAGCAAAAGAAACAATATTTTTGTGTTTAGGAAACTTTTTCAATCGGAGTGACTTCGAAGGATCCAGAATTGCTAACAGCTGATGTATTGTGTATAGCAGTTGACAAGAAACTTCGATGCTCCGAAACCACCACTGCTTCTGTGGTTCGCTATGCAACCGAAATTGAAGCGCCCATCAGGAATAGAAAAGTATACGATAATCAATACGTATTTGTATCTGAAACTCAACATATGCCTTATCAAAGTCAGTTTTTTTTTGTTTGTAAAATTGGTTTACAGACCTACGCTTCATTCTTTTTTTTAGACACGATGTGCATTGTTCTGGAAAAAATGCCGAAAATAAAAAAAAATAAGAGTCGTTCACTTCAATGCATACTCGGAAACATTTACGTGTCAATCTTGCGGGAAGCTCATAGCAATGGCTTCAAATCAATTGTAAACAGAATAATTTGAAAACGTAATCGTATTATTGCATATCAGGTTCTACCTCTAATTTCGATGTCAGAAGAAGATGTGGATATTTCAATTATTCTTTCCATTTATGCATGTGTGAACGCATCATCTTCATTCAAGTTCCATCATATTACTTTCTACCATCACGATCCTCGAATTGTCAACCGCTTCCTCTACATGCTTGCATTTAAAAGAAGACGTGCGATCTGCTCTCCGACATATAGATTCCTCTTCCTCAATTCATTCCCTGCCTTCCCATGCGATAAGAAGATGATGAATGAAATGCCCGAGCTCGTACGTCTATTGTGGGATACCCTTCCGTCTCATGTGAAAATACACGGATCGAAAAAGCTTCCAGTAATGAATGTCGCACTACAGCAAAGGTTAAAAAATATAAAATTATTGTTTGCTCATAAAAATAACAATTCATTAGTGGAAATTTCTTGTAGCTCTTCTTCAACTTCTCTGACAACCTTGAGTATCCTTCAAGCAGATATCACTCAAGTGCCAGCACCGAATGGTTTGAATTTTTTAAATAATATAGATAATGTGTTTCTTTCATGAGCCCCAGTGAACGCCGCTAATCCCCGTCTGATCTTCGGAACCGGTATTGCCGGAGCTCTACGAAGAGCAGGCGGGATTGAACCAGAAAATGAGTGTAATGCTCTAATGGGATTGTACGGACAGAGCGGAATTAATACTCTCCCAGCTGGAAGTGCTGCAATTACCAGTTGTGGTCAGATGAATCATTGTAAAAGTAAGAAGAATAAATACATAATCTATGTTTACAAAATAGTATTAATACTTTGCAGAAATGATTCATGCGATTGGACCTCAAGTTGCACAAGGAAGTATGCCTACAGATGAGCACATGTATCGATTACAAGTCACCTACGAACAGGTTTATCGCCTTGCCGGATTAGCAAATCTGGAAATTTTGGTGAAAACTAATCTTTTTCTATCGTTCATGCATACTTTTCAGATTCTCCCACTTTTGAGTACTGGAGTTTTCGGATTCGGAATGCTGCAAGGAATGAAAATTGCTCTTTATGCAGCATTGAAAACACTTCCCAACTATGTTAGTTTTTTGTAATCCTTTATAAAATAAACTTTTACAGGGAATAAGAAGAGTGATAATTGTTCACAATACGACTGCTGTTGTTCAACAATTCATGGCATTGATTGGTGGCAATAATGAATTATCGTTCTCAACACGAGCTGAAGCTGATGTACTCCTTCAAACCTACTGTTCAGCCTTTATTCCGACATACAGTGCATCGATGAAAACAACGGTTAATGCAGAAATTGAAGTAGTATGGAAGGTTACTGAAAGGTTCGTCACATGCTTCACTTAACCAAAAAGAACACAACCAACAAATTTAGGCTGTTATCCGCATACCCCAACACATATATACAAAGGTCTGCCATTCAAAAAGGTATACCTCAATTTTTGAACTTAATTTGCATTTCCCTGTATTGAACTAAAAAAAATATTAAAGGAGGAAATCCAACAAAAAGAAGAGTAACTCCAGCGCCTCCAACCAGCCATAAACGATGTCAGTTACATCTGACTTTAATTTTTGGCTTTATGGAAGAATTTTAAGGAGAAATTTTTGCAGCGATTCGCGCAGATGATCAAGAACATCAAGAACAGGAACATGATACACTGGGAGTACCCTCTCAAGATGAGAACGCCGTCATGACCGAGCGACAACGAGCAACATTGAGACAACAAGCTCGTCGAGCAAGAGAGACTTCAGAGGAGGCGAGAGAGAGAAGAAGGAAGGATGCAGAAAACAAACGAAGAAAGAGGAGAAGCCAACGAAGAATGAGCCCCAGAGAAGAAGAAGGAGAAGACGGAACTCAGCATCGTATTGCACGGAGAGGATCTGTTTCATCATCCATTTCCAATCAACCTCATTCTCGAGAGAGAGAACCACGCTCGCACAGTGCATCTCCTACAAGATCTGCGTTGAATATCCCGTTGGAAACTCCTGAGCAATACAGTGAGCGACTTCGAAAAGAGAGAGAAAGAGATGCAATAAGAAGATCGAAGGAGACTCCTGCTCAAAGAGATGCAAGGCTAAAACGGAAAAGAAGCAATACTTCTCAATCGCGAGCAGAAGAATCCATTTCTGAAAGATATGCAAGGCAAAGACAGGATAGGACCAATACAGCCCTATCACGAGCTTATGAAACGACTCCGGAGAGAGATGCAAGGCGAATACAAGATCGGATTAGTACAGCCCACTCGAGAGCTAATGAAACGACCCCGGAGAGAGATTCAAGGCAAAGACAGGATAGGACCAATACAGCCCTATTACGAGCTCATGAAACGACTCCGGAGAGAGATGCAAGGCAAATACAAGATCGGACCAATACAGCTCAATCACGAGCTAAGAGAAGTGAAATAGAGAAAGAAAGAGCGAGAAGTGTGGAACGCGCACGGAAAGAACGTGAGCGTCAGAATAAGTCTCGAGACCAACGAGCTGCCGATCGAGTGAAGGACAAAGAGCAACGTGCACGTGCTAGAGAGAACGAAACAGAGGAAGAAGGAGGACGGAGAAGAATCATCGATGCGAATTGGCACAGAGAGAAGCGAAAGAAAGAAACACCTGAGCAGAGAGATGCAAGAAGAAAAAGAGATGCGACTGCTCACTTCTGGCATCGACACGATCCATTGAGACCATTGAGGAAGGAAGGATCTTCTATTATCACTGAGGAAGAGAAGAACTATCCTAAGAGTCTCCCGGAGTACTTCAATCTTGGCCCACGTCCTGTATGCAAGCACTGTGATGCATTGACCTACTCAGGGAAATGCTGTGCAGGAGGAAGAATTCATGTGAGAATACCGACTATTCCGCCTACTTTCTTGCAAAAACTCATGACCGGAAATTCGCCCGAAGCAAGGAAATTCCGCGAAAAATATCTTGCGTACAACAGGGCGATGCAAATGGCGTCTGTTTCATGTGAACGTGATCCGAGCCTTCATTCCAATCCCTTCATTAAAATCAACGGCGGACTCCTATATCAGATGAGCGGGTATAAACGTCCTGCTGGAGCCAGATTAGCTCTCTTCAATCAACTTTACCAATACAATCCAGAGGAAGCGACTGCTGAAAGACTGAGGAATGCTGAAAATCTCGATGAAGATATCATGCACGACCTCTCTGTATTCTTCCACGAGAACAATTTTCTGGTCAAGCAATTCCGAATGACGGCTAAGATTGAAAGAGCATTGGAAAGAGCAGGGAAACCAATCCCCCAACGTCTTCTCACTCTACGTGCTCCTACACGAAAGGAATTGGGAGGGAACCATATTGGAACGATGACTCGCCCTCAAACTGAGCTGAACTCTGCCTTGTATCGAACTGATGAGCACGGAGGACCACCAGCATACGGTGTATGGGTGTATCCAGAGGGGAAGAAAATGACGCAGCTGCCGTACTTTGATCCACTTACTGATCCTCTTTGCTATCCACTCCTCTTTCCCTATGGTGATGGAGGATTCAAGTATGGAGAGGACAAACTTTTCCCAAAGGGAACAACACGACGAGAAGCAGGTAAGATAAAAAGAATACTATCTAATATTATTAGTGACTTCTGAAAACTAATTTTTAGGATTTGTCTACCACGACGCACCGTCTGATTCTGAATCGATAGGATCACAACGCACAGCAGCCGATGATAGTGATGGAGATTCAGAAAGAGAGACCACATTATCTGATTCCCAAAGGAACTCTTTAATTATGAGTGAGTTTTCTTAATATTTTTGTTTTTTCTTTTCCTATTAGATTGACTTTCTCACTTGTTTTTAGACGACCTTGAACAATTCAACGAAGAGCTGATGGAACAATTTCAAACCGAACCTCGCAGGGAAATCGACAACCAAAGAAGATCTCATCGCCCCGTTGAGTTTGAATATTCTTCGAATGAAGAAGGTAAAATATTTTTTACTGGTTTGACAATATCAGTAATGCAGCCAATTTTGAACGAGATGGAACGCCGTCGTCAGCCGATGAAGCCGAAGGAGACGATGAAGAAATTACTGCCCAGATTGATATTGCCTCAGACGATGATGCGCGCATCCCGATGAATGCTCAACCTCCTACAGATGTTGTGCAAGAGGTGGAAATGAATGAGGAAGAAGATGAAACAGATATACCAGATCAAATTTTGGAAGTTCCAGGTAAGAAAGTTTAGACCACAATTGGTATTGCATAATTTCGCATAGATGATGAAGTTGAATACGAGGAGAATGAAATTGTCGAAGGAACAACGGCAGTCAAGGAGACTAAGCGAACAATGATCTCTCGTAGGCAGCATTATCTGTACTTGTTATTTGATCGTGAAGGCAACCCAGACGAGAGATTATTCAATCCGGTTAGAGACAAAGACATTATAATCTCTTCAAGCGTGAGATATATTCAGTTTGGTCCTAACGGACATCAACTGAGCCAGTTTTTCATCATCGATCAGTTTCTTCGCGTCATGAGACAAAGAAACGACTATGCACGTTCGAAATTCGCAGAATTACGTGGAAGTGATGCAAGGAGTTTCATGATGGCTGTACTTGAACAGCGCGCAGCCAAAAAAGTTTGAAGATATATGCTTCAAATGTATTTTATTATATTAAATTGTAGGGACTGAAAGTCGGATATTCATTCAAAATTTCCAAAAAAGTTCCAGGATCAGTGGCTTGGTATCGTGAGAAATATTTAAACGCAATGGTGATGGTTGGCAAGGTATATTTTTGCATTTCTTCAATTGGAGATTTTTTTCGCTCAGGTTGGTCATCCCGACCTTTTCATCACATTTACTGGCAATTGGAAGTGGATTGAAAATGAACCCAATTTTGCTCCCAACTCTGATTGGCAGAGCAACTCGATACTTCTATGTGAAGTTTTCAGAGAAAAATGCAAAGAACTCTTGAATGATATTATGAACAGAGAACTCTTTGGAAAAGTGGCAGGATATACCTATTCGATTGAGTTTCAGAAGCGTGGTATGCCTCACATGCATTTGCTTGTGATTCTTGAGGTTTGAGTAATATTATGACTGATCTTGAAAAAAAAGTTACAGAAGTCCGACAAATTGGACACTACTCAAAAAATTGAACAGCATGTCTGGGCACGTATTCCTGAAATTGAACGGCTCGGAGAAAATCCAACCGACGAGCAGAAAAAGATTCATGCTAATCAGAAAAACCTCCAAGAACTCGTCAAACAATTCATGATTCATTCACCATGTAAATGTGAGCCAAAACACACGGGATATATGCGCGGAATATATTATAATTTCAGATAACGTGAAAGCATATTGCCATACAAGTCTGCCTACAAATCCGAACTATTCACATCCAACATTTGAAACATGTTCAAAAAAATTTCCAAAGGAACTGAACGAATTCACGACTATTCTCGACGATGGTTCTGTTAATTACTATCGACCTGCTCATGGACCAATGGTTGAAGTGAAGGATGCTGATCGCCAAATGGTATGAATGAAATTTCTTATGAATTTCATAATGAACAGTTTAAGACTTATGTTGACAATTCTTGGGTCGTTCCGTACAGTCCTTACTTGCTGGCGAAATACAAGTCGCATATTAATGTCGAAGTAGTATCCAAGACGCATGTTGCGAAGTACATGTATAAATATATTTTCAAGGTACTATTCTCCTTCCTATTTATTTTATATGAAACATATATTTCAGGGGTTCGACCGAGCACTCGTTGAGTTTCAAGATCGCGTGGAAAATAATCCGGACGATGGTAATTTTAAAAATTTGATCGTCAACTGATTGTCAATGTTGTCAGAGAGGCGTAGCCGTACTACGGTTAAAAATGGAATCATTGCTCCAGAAAAATATTCTAAAAACGACAATAAGATGAAAAGAGCCGCTCAACTGATGAGAGCACATGCGAAAAAGGTAATAATCGAAAAAAATCAGATTCTAAGTTTGTGTTCCAGCTGGGCGTGGAAACCGACGGAGGAGAAACTGTAAATTATGATGAAGCCATTCTTACCGAGACATTCCGACAAACAACTGCGTGTGAAGCAGCATGGGGAATGCTCGGATTCCCTCTTGTCGGCTGCTCGCATACCGTAAATATATATATTATCTAACATTTCATTTTGCATATTACCAAAAATGCGTATTTTCAGGTAAAAACTCTACATGTTCATGAGCCCGGCAATCAGCCGATATCATTTATGCGTGGAACCGAATCCCGTGCAAAAGAAGCATTAGAACAAGGACGATATGTATCAGAATTGATGGCTTGGATGAATCTCAACAGAGGAGATGACGAGATTGGGCTGGAAAGAGACGTAAACGAAGATATGGAAGTCGATGAAGAAGAGAATGAGGAGGAAGCTGAAAGCAATGGGCACAGTGAAGAAGAGGAAGAAGAAGAAAGAGAAGATGAATCTTCATATCGAAGTGGATATGGACTAACTCAGTTGCCACTGCCTACTCAACCAGATGATGATGACTGGACGACTCCAGTGGATGCAACACAATCCACTCATCTATATCCGCGAACCACTGATTTCCTTTCTCAAATTTTGCAAAATCGAAGAGAATCTAATCGGGACATTCCTTTGGGAGAAGGAGCTCGTCATATCACACCTCCTCCACGCCGAGGAAGAGGGCACGAAAGAGGAGCAGCTTCTACAACTGTGACTTCAAGGGCTCATCCATCTCCCGGTGTCTCTCAATTGATGGCACCAGCCGCAGTTCCTGCCGTTACTCAGTCCCACAGATCAGAGACCAGCCAACTTATTCATAGCAAGAAGGTTGCCCCTGTCACCTCATCTCGTCCTTCTCGTCGTCTTCCTCCAGCTAATCCCCATGGATGGTTGATGCTCACTAATTCGGGAACTGATTGCTTCCTCAATGCCTCGATACAATTATTGCGCCGCATCATCCCCATTCGAGCTATCCTGGATGACTGGTTGGGGGCAATCAGACAACTCCCTCAAGAGGAACTCACTCCTGCTGAGAAAACTCTTAGCATTCTCGCTTCACTCCTTTCTAAGACTGATGTTCATTCCGTTCGTCGTCTCAGAGAAGCTCTACCCCATGCAATTCCTATGCTCGAACAACAAGGATTCTTGAACAGACAGCAAGACGCTTCAGAGATAATTCAAGAATTATTGAAACTTCTACCTGGTGAAGCAAGAGACTTAATGCGCATCGATACTGTTGATCAACTTCGCTGCTTTGACAAGAATGAAGAAGAATGTCCATGGGCAAGTGATTTTATACCATCGCATGTAATCTTTACCTTTGCAGAGAAGTCAAAATAATGTTGTTCCTTTCGTGATATATAATGTTGGAATGAATCATGAGGTGACAACAGTTCATAATTCAATTTCATTTATCTATACGTATTGAAGGAAGTGAACCTCGAGTATCTTCTGAATGGTGAATGGCATGATGAAGAAGGAGAAGACTTGATTGTGCATTGTTCGACCTGCTGTGAATGTTGTCAAGGCACTGCCGAACGAGGAGAAGTTCATGATGATGATAATTGTCCTTCTCCTAATTGCCTTCCAATCAGAAGCAGAAGTTGCAAGTGAGTAAAGTCGCAGATATTCGTAAGAAAATATAGGAATACCATTTTTTGCGAAATGATTAGTGAAAACTTCAGGCGCAAGGGCATTGATTTCACGGGTGAAGGAGACTACTTCTGCATCACTTTCAATATCCTCCATCAGCATAGAGATGGCAGTTTCGAAAGGATGGATTGGGCACTCACTCAAAACTGTGACCTCAAGCGAATGGATATGTTTGGTGAGCAATTGTATTATTATAATTGATTGTTTAGAGTAATATGTCAATAATCACTAATTAAATTAATTACCGAAGATGTCATATATTCTTTAAAACACTCTCCAAATTGCAGGAAGGGAATGGCGAGCTGTCGCCATTGTAAAGCACATCGGCAATGAAGCGAACCAATGGCAAAGTGGACACTACTTCACCTTCATCCGAGAGAACGACAATACATGGTGGAAGCACGAAGATGCACTGCAGCCCACATTGATTGGAGTAGATTACACCTTCCCGAGTGGATATGAGTATTCCCCTAATAGTATAGATATGGAAGGTGTCACAGCTATCTTATTCCAAAAAATATAGAAACTGTTGTATCCTATCACAAATGTATGATATCTCAATAATTCAATTTCAATGTATTGTTATGTTAATGAATAGATAAAGTGTAGTGTAGATAAAATAATGCAATGAAAATACACACAATTTTTCCTTTCCAATTGATCACACAACCAGCGAAATGCGTGACCCAAGAAGCGATGAGCACACATTTCAAAATGATTCTTTGCCTCTTTCATTTTGTGCGCAAAATTTAAATTGCCGGTTCTGTGTGTCAAAAGAATAGTATTTACTTAACTCGACTTGAGATTTATTTCGATTTTGTCACTTCCGAAAACCGAAGGCTCGTGAGGCCGAAAGCGATCCGAAAAAAAAGTTGGGATGGAGCCACGAAGTGCGTTTGCAAATGATTGGGTATGAGCTTGCGAAGCGTTTGCATATGACCGGGATAGCCCGGCGATGCGAAGCGTTTGCAGATGACTGGGATAACCCG
>LS485253.1:37448-59165 GCA_900490705.1 Pristionchus arcanus
CGGGGGGGGGGGGGGGGGGGGGGGGGGGGGGGGGGGGGCTTTGTCTATTGATGCAATTCTCCCTTGCACGGGCTCTATCTATGTGTCCCTCCTTCCGTCCCCCCAATTTTCATTTTGATTTAACACCCTAGAAACATGTGTGTTTCACCAGATCTATACAACAGAGTTGGCTCGAGTTTTATAATGGACCACAGTGTTCCCGTGCCATCCAATAATTTAATCTCTCCAGCTCTATTTCGTTCGACATTGTGAGTTGTTAGGGGTGCGGGACTGGGGGGAAGGAGTGAAAATGCATTACTCATACTCAGGCTTTGCTGCAGTTTGTCCCCTGTGGGAGGGATTCGGGGGAGGGCTTTGTTTATTGGTTCAAACTCGCTCACGCTAACAATCAGGGTGCTCTAACCATGTGCTTTCTTTCCTCCAATTTTCATTTTGATTTAACACCCTAGCAACATGTGTGTTTCACCAGATCTATATAATATATGAGTCTCTTGTTTTCTAGTTATTGATCGTGTGATATATCAAACAATTATAATTTCATTTCTCAAGCTCTGTTTTCTTCACTTTTGCTTCAAACATACAGTTCTCGATCTCCTCTATCGAATTCGCCCAATATCGCGCCAATCCATCCAGTAATAGTAGAGAATTCACCGCGCAAAAGTGAATCTGCCTCGCTCACCTCTCCCTATGCATCTTGTCCCGTCGCGGCTAGCACGCGCCCTGCCTCCTTAAGACCTCCCTAGCCAGTGTCTCTCACGACTCGGCGGAGCTATTGCCTCTTGTTGTTCGAAAAGAGGTTCTTTCGCGGCACTTACCGTACTACCTCCCAAGTTGCGATTGTGGAGTCTCTTCGCGAAAGCGTTCAAGTGTTATAAGAATGTTTAATGAAGAAGTGTAGGCCTCATTTGTGAAGCCCTGCACTCGAGTCGATATAGAAAGCGCTCGAATCCCTGAGGGACGGATATTGCATTTTGGAGGTTGGCTTCTCTCTTTTTTTTTGTAATTCTTTCTCGTCTCTCTAACTGACGAGATATAAGGAGAAACGCAGAGATCAGAGCAGTAGTGTTGTTAGATAGAAGAACAGTGATTCCCTGCCTTTTCCCTCGCACTTACTGGACGCACACGAAGCCTTCTTTACTTTGGAGAAATGGTGTCTTCATTTTGAACACTCTCATTATGTTTGGCCGATCAGGAAGAAAGAGCGTTGTTTCCCTCCTTTCTAACACCTACTTGTTCCCGGATTATCATAGAAAAGAGAGACTCCCCGGAGAGGCTAACACGATTATGTCCCATTGTGATCCTAACGGGAGAGTCGATTGTAACATACGCAGAGAAAATAGCGGTTAGTGGAACGCTGCGCATTCGTTTTTATGAGTTGTAAGCGGATTATTGCCGAGTTTGGAAACATGAATGCAGTTGGCAAAGGGACGATCTGATATCCCTCTCTGTCGGCCTTGAACCGTGCAGATAAGGAAGGCTACCATAATCAGATATCTGCCAGTCTTGCCGTTCGTACGATTGGACTTGGTTGCACTAGAGATGCATTGATTCATGCTATAAAAAGGGAGCATGATAATTAGAGATCAGGACAAATGGAGGGACTGAAATTTCGTTCCCATCGAGTCATAGCAGAAGTGGGAAAGAAGGATGTCTCTATACAAATGTGGGATGTGCTTACGTTTTTCTATCTCTTTTTGTTCTCTCGCCAGTCACGAAGGCATAGCACAGATACAAATCTGCCCATCTTTAGGGAGTAGTAATGGTTTGAATTTGGAGGTCGATTGAGAGTAGAAGAGTGAGATCGATGATATCTCTATACTGGTAATGGAAGGTCTACCGCACTTTCCAAGGATCAGACTAGGCGTTCGGTGACCCGATGAGCAGTTGAAACCAGTGGTTGTAAGAGGTTAGTGGGTCGCTAGATAGGTTCTGCTAACTAATGGTTTTGAATTCCGGACATGCAATAGTGCGAACAACGGTGTCATTCCATTCATTCCAATTGAACTTATTGTTCAGTGCTGCCAATTCCAATAGTCATTAGAATTCCAATAAGCGATCATTGACCATTATGACACCCCATTGCTCTGGCTCGCTAATGGAAATGAGAGGGGTGGGGGGGGGTCAATTTCAATGCCACATAAATGCCAATAAGTGATATCTAGGCGCTAGTAGTATAGGACAGTGACTTTTGAGGATGGAGTGTGAAGGCACTGTAATAAAGATGCAGGTGAGGGAGGACGGAGGAGGAGGAAGGGGAGAGAGGCTAGGGAGAGGAGGAGGAAGGGAGGAAGGGGAGGAGGAGGAGGAAGGAGAGAGAGGCTAGGGAGAGGATCAGTGAGGGAGGAGGGGGTCAGCATATGCCACCCTCTTTCCACTCCATTCTCTCTCCGTACCGCGTTCCTGCGCGTGTGGTGTTGCGTCTGGTCCAGTGAGGTACAATAGAGCGCTTAATCCGAACGTTCCCTTCTCTCTCTAGAAACCGTCCTTGTTTTTGCTTTGGCACTTTTAGATCAGGGGGAAACAGCAAAATGCATCCTTTGAATTTTTATGTCTTGTTAACTGACTTGTGAGCGTATTCGAGGCGCGCAACATCGATTAGACTAAGCAGTAAATGTAACAGATACCATTCGCTCTAGCGTTCAGACCGCGCATTTACGTTCCAACTTTTTATGTCCCTTCTTTTCTTCTTTCCTCCCTTTCCCCTGTCCCCTGTCCCCTTTCCTTGCGCCCCTGTCTCCGTTCCTTCCCCTTCCTCCCCCACTATGCCCTTCCGTATCATTCGCCTCCCGAGGTGCACCCATGTTTTGCTTTCCTCCTCCTCTCTCTCCTTCCGAGCAAAGGCCGGACTCTCTCCATTTTGCACACTCTCTAGCATCTCTGACCGACGAGAGAGTGTGTAAAATGGAGAGACGACGGCATCACTCCTCCCTCTCTCTCCCTCGTTCCATCTCCTATCATGCCCTGCAATCTTGGTGTCGTTCTCACGTCAATTGTTGTTCTTGATCGCTCATAACCGATTTAACCCACCATATGTGGAACACCAAATGGCCCATCATCTGTCTTTCCTGTCTGACCCACGAATTAAATCTGACCAGAAAACAGCAGTGAGCATTGAGCGAAAGTTGCCTCGTTTTATGCCTCCCAATCTTAACGTCATTCCCCCTCCTGCTGCGGTCACTTTTTCCAAACCCGAAATGTATCGGTCAATGAGTGTTTGTACTATGCCAGTTTACTGACAGTCGAAAGCGAGAGCAGTATTGGGATAACTAATGTAAAACAGAAAGGGTAGGCATTCCATTGATCATGCTGTTCACCTTGTCTGAAGAAGCGACTGTGAAACGCAAACCTTGCAGGCAATCGCACACTCGATCGACAGAGCAGCAGCAGCAGGCGCGACGAGCGAGATATGGACAGGGGACGGACGGCGGCGCCCGGCGGTGGGTTGGGGTTTTATCGTGTTTATGTAATATCCTGGCACCAGGCCGAATAAGAACGTAAAGAACCAAAATTGTTCTTTTTATTTCCCAATAGGATTGAGAACATTCTGCAACCCTCAAATTTGTTTACTTCTCGTCCAGAAGGTTATTATTCGAATGTTCTCATCCGACCTAGTGTCAATATCGTAGGAAAAAGAACGTTCCTCTGCATGGAGATGTGTTTTATGTGGTGGCGGCGTAGTGTTTCATGGTGTTCATAATATTATGCGTTGATTTCCCTAGACTGATTTAAACGGCATCTTTGGGGTTATAGGAAAAAAAATACAATCTAGATCGGCATCAGGACCGATGTTTCATGTTGATCTTATTAATATTCGATGAGCATGGATCATTGATAGTAGCTACGCTTCATGTAGTGTAAAAATCTTACAATAAGAAATATTGACACATTCGGCATAAAACGACCCGATGGTGGGTTCATGTTTCTGATTGGTCGTTTAGTATCATGTCTCGCATCTCCAATGCTGACTTTCCAGATCCTGTAGAAAAAAAATGTAAAATATTACACATGCTGAAATCGGTAGCCTCCTGGCGGGTTGATGTTTCGAACTTGCTACGTTAGTTGTCGATGCCCCATTTCCATTGATTCTTGTCACAGATACGTTACATTCCTAATCCCCCCAATCATTGCTTGCAATGCGTTTTACCACAGATCTCTTGTGATTCTACCATGTGTATTTTTCAGTTTGGAAAGAGCACGGTGGTGAACCGGTGCACATTGCAGATTGGCAGCGCAAGAAGATCAAGCAGGAGCCAGCGGATGAGCAGCAGCGAGCAGCGCCGCAGCCTCCGGCGGCGGTGGTGGTGCAGCCGCGAGGTGAGTTATGCGTGAACTTTCCATATTGCCAATGAGGCCAATCACTAGAGATCAGTAGAAACTAGTGGGGACTGCACTTGCGGGGGTGGTCCAGCCGCGTGAGTTTGCTTTGCAAATTGCCAATCGTGCCCGCCACTAGAGATAAGTAGACATTAGAAATGACAGTCACGATGGAGATGAAGGTTGAGTGAACTGTGCTTATTGACGATCAAGCTCGGACCTCTAACACTAACTTAGTAACTGGGCCGTAGTTAGGTAGGACTGAGCGAGAGATCATAGGGGAATAAGTAGTCAGACTATTGCAAACGACCCTCTTTTAGATCCACGCCTCGTAAGGAGCATCAAGCAGGAGCCAGGAGTGGCGCCTCCCCTCCAGCAGGCACGACCATCCCCGAGAGAGCCAGCGAATCTGACGGAGCCGGCGAATCAACGACCGGAGAATCGCCAGAGAGCAGCCGGAGATGCGGAGAGGTCAGTGCGCTGCAGAATTTGATATGAGGTGCTTTGAAAGTGTGGGAGTATGTAAGAAAATTATTAGTGCCCGATGAGTGCAGGCTGCAGGGGTTTGTGATAATGAAGGGGGAATCGTGATGTCAATAGTATGGAAGGTCGCCCTTGAATTGTAAGCAATGTAAGGAAGACAATTGGAGGAAATCTTTAATTCTTGGGATCGCTGACCGTTTGCCGCACACGTGAGTTCGGGTTGCAGTGATTTGTGATATTACACAGACCCCCTTCAGCTTTGATGCATTCGACGGGTGTGCGCGATTAAACTCAAATACAATAATGGGCTGGAATCATTTCCTGGCAAAGTTCGCGGTTGCAGACCAATTTTCACAAGTAGAGTTTGTGAAAGACCCTGGCGTTTATGGGTTGCAGTGGCTAGCACAGGTAGAGGCAGTGCTGCAAATGCAATTTTACCGCTCCTGCGATTGCAAAAACAAATGTCTCTTAATGTCAGTGATGTTAGAACGTATGTCAAAAGGTAATACTGATCTTTGATCTCTGCAGTCGCATCGCTCAACTGACCAAGCAGCTGGCGGCCAGTGAAAAGAGGGCTGAGGAAGCAGAGGAGGCGAGTGATCTTTGATCTTTGATCTTTGTAGATTGTAGTTTGAACAGGGAACAATGCGATAACAAGTGGAGGCGTGAGGCAGTAGATTAAAGTGAAATTGTTTTCCCAGTAGCAAGATGTGTATTCGAAATTGTATTTGCTTTCTTATTCCGTTATTGAAGTATCGATGAAACAGCGGTGTGTTAGGCATACATTTCAGCCAGGTCACAATTTTATGAATCATACATCGGCCGGATATTGAAATGGCACCGTTCCGTCTGATATCTAGTTTTGATGGAGCGCCGATGCACCTGGTGTAGAAATTTACAATTAATAAAAACCTGTCCTTATTCCAGATAGCTTCCACGCAGATCGATGAATGGGTCGAGAAAGCTTCTGTGAGTTTGTTTATTATTTATTATTATTTTTATTTCGACTCCATTCTGATCATACGCTCGTGTCACATGTCCCTGTAGCAAGTGCTCACCTGGGAGGAAATTGCATTCGTATTTAGGAGCAATTTTAATATTTTTTACTTTACCTAATGAGTCTCAATGAAATGCTCGCATAGAATCCGAAAATCGATAATTAGCAGGATTACGGTAGATATCGATTTACGAATTCCGTTCAGGATGCCGAGCGCCTCCGGGTGATCGCCGAGCAGCGAGTGGAGGAGGAGAGGAGGTTTGGTCTTTGATCTTTGGTCTTTGGCCTTTGAACTTTGTTCTTTCAATCTATTCCATACTGTAACATGTTCTGCTTTGAGATTTTGTATAAGCGAGAGAAGCTGGAAGTATTGACATGCACCAGTTCTGTCTGATATCTAGATTTGATGTTGCATCGATGCACCTAGTGCGCAAAGGTTTCGCTAGTGCAGAAATGGGAAAATGAAATATTTCGGGGCGGCAAGGAGGTTCGGTGCATCATGGTTGACCTAAATTTTCGACCTGGTGTGGAGTGCGATCGGCGGCTGTCAGCTATGAAATATTATTTAATTGTGCACCACTTTTTTCATCGCTGCGCGTTGTGCTCGCCAAGTGGCTCTCCATACCGCTCGTCGCTCGAGCCGCATAGAGAATGCGAGAAATGGGTGCTAGTTCGAACGAGAACTCGACGACCCGAGAGACAACTGTTATGTGAGAGAACGTGTTGCGAAATAGTTCTCATGGGATCTAGTGCCGAGAAATGAAGTGACGGCGATTTATAGGCGATGCAAAGTGTGGGACAAATGAGCATGTGAAATGAGGAGAGCCTGATAAATTCGGTCCATTGCAGTCGCTACCGTCAGCTTGAACAGAGGAGCGAGGCTGAACTGCGGATGCTCAACCAGAAATATGTCGTGAGTTTTATTACTGATTAATGTTATTAAATATTAGTATAAAACTTAGGAATTGTATTGATGAAGGCGTCGTGGTACTCTGGTGAATGCGAAATTGAGACAATCTTGAGAAAGCATAATTTGGCATGGCTGACTAGGGATTCGTCAAGGTTACTTGTAAGAGATTTTATTAGTTTTACAATCATGATGAAGCGCCTGAAACGAGAAATATGATTTATAATTGACTGACGACAAAGTGTCGAGTCGAGTAGGCGCACTGGGGCTGCACGAAATTTTTAAAAATTTGGAGCTTTGTTGAAATAGTGCTCTGTGGGTTTTTTTCCTAAAACAACAATAATGAAAATGAGAAATTATATGTGCTGTTGCATCAGGAGCAATACCGTATGAATGAGAATGAGGTCATCGATAAAAATTCCTTACAATTCTTGTAAATTCCTTGCAGGAAGCCCTGTCCACTGCATCCGAGAAGAAGAATCGCGCCAAGGAAGCTGTCGAGGAGAAGGTATTTCCTTATTTTTTATGAAATTATTGATGAAGAATATTAAATCGTTCCGCTTATTATTCTTTACAATCTGTTCGTTCGTAAATTTCCTCTGTGTCTTCTCAATTGTGTTGTTCGCTCGAGTGTTATTCGCCAAGCTCGGCGAATGAGTGGAATGATACCACCCGCGAGTAAAATGAGAAAATCAGTCGCGAGTGTCAATTCACTAGCAACAAAGCATATTGTTTTTTATTAAAGATTTCGCTAACCTTATTATTTTAATACCTTAAAATTACCTTAAAAGGAGAATCTGAACGAGGAACTGGCGGAGATGCGGCGAGCGGTGCGGCAGTGGGAGCGGGAGAAGGAGCAGTTGGTGAGGGAGAAGGTGGGTGTTTTTGTTGTTGTTGTTTTTGTTGTTTTGATCACTCCCCCCTTATCCCCGCGCCCTTTTGATCCTCCTACTACTTTAACATATGACTAGTAGTGCCCTAGAGAAACCTGAAGGATGGCGTTGTTAATTTTTTTCTTATTTTGATTTTGTAATCAAGAAAAAAACAAGGAGTTATTGGACTTGATACTAGCGATGACCTATGAAAACCATCTGCAACACAGATTCGGTTGGCTTGAACATTAACGAATCTGGGGATGTTACGCGCCTCTATCTAACTGTAGCTTCAACTCTCGATATGAAGGGGCAACAGCTGGCCCTAACAGCTGGTCGCACTGATGGAATCCACTTAGCGTTGGCCTATGACAGTAAAATCGCTTGACATACTCACCCTTGCACGTTTTCAGGAGGAACTGCAGACGGCAAATGCTGAACTGACGAGGAAACTGGCGGAATCGGAGCAGAAGTGGAGAGATGCCGAGAGGGATATGAAGGAGACGAAGGAGATTGTCAAGGGGTAAGCGAACCAAATTGAACTTTGTGGGTGTAGGCGCATCGAGGTAGCATAGATGTGATAATAGTAAGGAGGTGGGGACAGGAACAGTGGTTTTCTCTAGTGTTATTTTATGCAATAATCCGTTTTTCGCACCGTTAGCGCCGGAAACTCAACCAAATCGCTCGTGCGATGAACCAATCGACTTGTCATGATTTGCACAAAAAAATCGATAATCTATTTCGTCATCACTATGCAATATTGCGTAATGATGATGCAATATACCGTTTTTTGCGCCGTTTTCGCCGGAAACTCAACCAAATAGATCCGCAAGCGTTTGAAAATGACTGGGATAAGGCGGCGCAAAATCTAGCGAGCGTAACTCGCTATTACAGTATACCAAAGTGTTTCACTCTGTCAAATTTATATCGGTGGAACACATTCACGCTTATTTATGACTCTTGAGACCGAGAGCGATCCGGAAAACATTTATTATGTAGCCACTAAGTATGTTTGCAAATTACTGGTATGCGATTGCGAAGCGTTCGCATATTACCGGGATAACCCGGCGATGCGAAGCGCTTGCAGATGACTGGGATAACCCGGCGACATCTAGCCAGCGAGCGAGCGAAGCGAGGGTAGCTGGCTATTAAATAACTTCCTGAGTTAGCCGGCAGAACTAGTTATAATATAGAAGGGATAATCTTCGAGAAAAGGCTGGGTCAAAAATCGAAAAAGTACCAATTTTTGAGGGGCATAGACTATGCCGCTTAGTATTTTGGGTGTTCTAATAACACCAAACGGAGAAAAACATTTGTCGGTTCACATCCAGTCAAGGGTTGGCAAAATGAATCTTTTGAAGGATTTTGAATCATTCCTGGTTGAATCGCGCCGTCGTGGGATTCGAATAAATCGATCAAAATGAATCCCTCGAACTGGCTGAAAACTTCATGAAATGCCGTTTTTTCAACAGATTAGAGGTATGGCTAGGGATGGCTAAGCAGAATTATGATGAATTGATTTTCCCTCTCATTCTTCCAATTCATTTATTCTGTAATCGGTGCCTCTCCAAATTGGAGCCCCGCCCCAAACCACCATCGATTATGCAAATCATAGAATCATGACCTATGAAGTATGGGAGTTTGTTAATCAGATGTATAGAATAATTTTTTGTGAAGGGGCCACCATCCGAAAGTCAATAATTTTCGAGAAAATCACGATTCATAGAAAACTTGTTTTTCGAAAACGGGAGATAAAATTTTCTGAAAAGCTATAACCTCCGTTCTAAGAGAGGGCCGCGACTTTTGAAAGTTTACGGCGACAGACCATGGTTCGATGCATACTATATCCAAAAATCAGACATTTTCCCGTCGTCCACGGAATTTACATGATTTCACACGGCTCGTTAAAGGCGCTCCGGAAAAGCACGCGACGCACGACCGCGACGCCTTACTCGCTGACCGATTTTCATCAAGCGTTTAGTTCTTTGCGTAGCAATTCAGTATTCGGCCAATATTATTGCCATAGATTCTACAATGAAATTGGTGATCGGGATAGATAGTGATTAACAAATGAGTTCGATGTGTTGTTTGATAGATGGGACGGAACAGGTAGGTTGAGGTTACGAAGGTAGTGGATTAGGAGCCATGAAGTAATGGTGCGATTCCACGTTGATTACCGCTAAAAAAGATGATCATACAAGACTATGTGAATTGGGAGGTTGCGGTTGCAGAGATTTGCCAAATCCAGAGACTGTTTGTGGGTTTAATTGCTATTTAATTCTGTGGAGAAAAGAATTAAAAATAACATTAGTGCGACCATAAGTACAGGAGTATAAGTGGATCTTAAAAGCAGATAAATGCCGATGTTTTCGTTCTTATAAAATGAATAAATAAATTCGTCCTTGCAGTCTGCAGCAATCCCTGAAGGAGGCAAAGGAGGAGGCGGAGAGGGAGCGGAGGGAGACGCGGCAGTAGTCAGTTCATCTTAACGTTATTTTTATAATTTTAAGGTGAAACAATAGATAGTTAGGAGAAGCAGTGGTTAGGTGATTTGAGTTATAAATTGGGCGATTTCGTTGACTATAAATTAGTAAGCCGTCAGACAGTCAACGGGAAAGGTAGGAAGGAAAAGATGCATTGGTGAAGTAACGATCAAACAAGGAATAAAAAAATGGATTCTTGAACTTCTGGAAATCACACGAAAAGAAACTGTATTCATTGGCGTTTCACTGGATTGTCTAATGTGAATCGGTATTAGCAATATGTTGAGAAGAGTGCGCGTTCTTCTAAAAAATAAAATCGATTTGAGAGTTACAGATTAACATTAACAATTATCATAATTTTTCTTGAGATCGCTAAATTTGAAATATCCCAAGCTTGATCAACAGAAACGCTAAGTAATCGATTTCGGGTGCATAAAAAAACTAAAATCATAAATAAATGTTTAAAAAAATATTTGCAGCAAGGGCGAGCGTGACATCTTCGAGCATCAGTGCAAGGAGCTCAGGGAGAGGGCGTGGAATGAGAGGAAGGAAAGGGAAGAAAGGGAGAGGGATGAGAGAAGCGCCCACGGCGATGCATTCATGCGATTTGTGTGAGTAACATTTATTTCAATTTATAATATACTACATACTCATTGAAACCCATCTCACTCATCGTTTATTCTTATTTCATTTGTGCGTGTGTGTAAATGGTTCAATGGTTAATCTCGCTTTTTTTCCTTTTCGGACCATTTGTATTGTTTGTATTTGTCGCCAACTTATCCAGCTACTAGTTTCAACTATTGAAGCAGCTCTAACTCTGTTTGCATCGGGTTTTCATATGGTATTGCACCTATTTCTAGCAATAACCCGATCGCTGTTGCTCCTCAAGATAGTATGGTAGAAGATAGCTCAAGAGTAGCCAACAGATCAGAGGACGGACTCCCTTCCGCTTATCGAGATGAAAACTACAAAAGCAATAAAGAAGCGAGAAAGTATGTTTTATTTATATTTTTAAGAAATATTGTTTGCTTCATATTCCACTAGTGTGCCGCACCACCAGCAGTTTTTATTTCTTGTGTTGCTTTAATTAGACGAGCACTGTATTCCGTCATAATTTTCCTTACAACTAACCAAGGGAAAGGCAGATTTCGGAGGAGAAGAATCAGCAATGATTAGACCGCTAGTGTTATATGTTCACCAAGAAAATTAGGGAAATTATGTTGATTAGTTGGAAATTATGTAGATTACTTAGAAACTCCCTTATTTAAGAAATAAATAAATTTAATAACATTCATTGAAGGAATCGTCGCGACGCGAAGGCGCTCAAGGAGCTCCAAGAGGAGAACGAAGGATTGAGGGAGAGGGTGGAGAGGTAAGCGACTTGCCGTTGTTTCAAAGATAGGGGTTCGGTCACTAAATGTGAAAAAAATGTGAAGATAATATATAAGATAGTGTTCGATGAATTGATGTACTAAAATTCGCTAGATCACATACAGGCAGTGAAACCGAAGAGAAGCGTGTGACGAAAAAAATTCCTAGCTTGGGTTGCTCATTCGGGATCGATAGTCCGCGCCTTTAACCGTTTGAAGTGGTCGGGATTCCCGACACCGAACATGCAACCGTAGAGGGAATGAGATGGTATAAGTAGCGTGCATGAACTCACTATTGTACCATGTCAATCCTTCTAGAACATAAGAGATTGGTGAAACCGAGGTGGAGCTTGTTATTTTTTAATACGTTTACTCAATTCGCAGGAGCCCGTAGAGGCGGTGAAAGTGCATCTTGCGAGTGAGATATTAATGACTACGAATTATTGAATTGACTGAGAACGAATTATTGAATTGAGCCAAACTTACTGCAACATGAATGAATGGTGAAACCGAAGAGACGCATGATGTTTTGATAAACCTAGCTGAATCACTTGAATTGCCTCACGCAAAAAAAGCTGTGGCTCATAGGCGGAGTGAAACAGAAGTATAGCGTGATTAAATATATTTTTGTCTGACTCGAAAATATCCGATTACAGATACAAGAAGCGCGTGCGTGACTACGACGCCGTCAAGAAGGAACTGGAAGAGACGGAGGAGAGGATGGAGAAGATGGAGGGAAAGAAGGAGAAATTGTGAGTTGTTTACGCTTTATGCGAACTTTATGCGAAGTTGGGGAAAAGAGCACATATATTTATCTATCGAAATGTTCATTAGTGTTAGTATTTTGGATAGCACTTTTGACTTGGTGGTCAGTTATTGCGGTGATACTGTTGTGGGGGGCGGATGGAGGAGATGAAGTGAAAGAAGGAAATTGTGAGTTTTATTATTAAATCGATGGCCTGACGTGCATTGTAGTAGGTGGGCTTGCATAGTGTCGATGAAGCTGTAAGGCAATGGGTGGAGAAGATGGAGGGAAAGAAGGAGAAATTGTTAGTTGTTTTATCTGATCGAAAGTGGAAACATTGAAAAGGGGAAGATATTTGGACCTCTATAATGGCTGTGAAACGGTAGTGGCGTAGGCTAATTGTAAGGGAGAAATTGTGAACATTTTCTCTACTGACCGTGGGTGATGAGGTGATATTGAGATGGGCAAAATAGGTGAATATAGATGAGCGTGGTGAAACTGTAAAGCGGGTGGCATTGCAATTATATTTGAAAATTGCTTCCGGATGGATGGGCAATGATCAATGCGAATGTTGTGGAGAGTTGAGGCGTGCATCGAATGAAAGAGACGGGAGGGGGGATGGAGAAGATGATGGGAAAGAAGGAGAATTTGTTATTTTTTTGCTCTACTCGAACGAGACGAGATTGAGATGAGGATGCTAGGTCGGAACAAATAAGCGTCGTGAAACAGAAGAGTGAGTTGGTAAGAAAAACACTACTGGGTTGTTGGGCAGCGATGGTGGAAACGAGGGAGGAGGAATTATATTGTTTTTGCACTGGCGGCTTGGCGTGAATTGAACCAGGAGTTGGACAAGTGGGCTTGCATAGTGACGATGAAACCGTAGAGAGATGGGTGGTGGAAGCGAGGAGGGGATATATTGTGCGTGTTCCGATTCCTGATAGAAATTAATTGAGGTGCAAGACTGACCGATTGATAAAGCAACGGTGAAACTGTAGATTGATTGGGTGTCGAAAGTAGAAGAAAAGATAGATAAACATGAAGCGTTTTAGCGTAAGTCTGACATGAATTGAAATAGGAATGCATCGTGATTGGGAATCTGTCGACAGAAATGCGTTTGGGGTTAAACTGTAGAGCAACGCCTGAGAAGATGGGAGCGAAAAGTGAAGATCTTGATAGTTTTTCGAGGCGAGAATTGAACTAGGAGAAGCACGGTGGACTTGCATAGTGAAGATGAAACTGTAGATGCATGGGTGGCGAAGGTGGAGGCGTAGAGGGAGAAATTGGAAGTATTTGAGTGCAGGCCTAGTGTAAATTGGAATAGGAAAGATGACTCACATATTGGCTAAACTGTAAAGTGATAGTGAAGTGACTGTGGAAGCGAAGAGGGTGATATTGGAAGTTTAACAGCTACCGACAATGAACGAATTGCGATTGGGAATATCAGTGATGATTAATACGAGAGGCGAAACTGTACAGCAATGGGTGGGTTGAGAAGGTGGAAGCGAGGGAGAAGAAATTGTCAGTTTTTCCCCGTATGGCTTGCATATATTGAACCAGGAGGAACACGAAGAACTTACATTGCTACGATGAAACCGAAGAGGAAAGGCCCTCCCTGTCCGAAAGGGTGAATGTCGCTTGTTAGATCAGTTTCTGACAATAGTTGCGGAACAGTAGAACGGCAAAGTGAGTGGAGGAAGTAAAGGAAGAGAGATTGTGTTCGTTTTTCGACTATTTCAATGTGACGAGTGGGTTAGTGTTAATTTGAAGGAGAAATTTGGTATTATGTTCTGCTGATCACAGATGAAATGGGTGGGATTTTTTGATGGTATGGAACTCATACCATGGGAATTTTTGACCCAAAATCGCTTATATCATGGGAATTTTTGACCCAAAAATGACTCATACCATTGGATTTATTGATTTTTTTACCAAAATCGCTCATACCATTGGAATTTTCAATTTTTTTCGCCCAAAAATAGCTCATACCATGGGAATTTTTGGGGGCCAAAACTACCCTTTTCAACTGTGCTGCTGATCGATATCGAGATGGGGGAAGGTCGGCGATTGACATGGATACGGTGAAACTGTGGAGAGACTGATGTGGCTTACGTAATGAAAATGAATCAAGTGCTGGAAGAAACTGTTGCTTGATAAGCACTGGGAGATTTATTCGAAGCAAAGCGAGTTGGGAATTCAATTTTGAAATCGGCCTTGGAATGCGGCTGGTATTGCAACAGGTGTTTGTAGTTATTCGCGCTTGAGGAGTACGCATTGGAATGGAGAAGAACTAGGAGATCTAATGCAAGCGGTGGAACCGCAGTGTCGAGGGCGCACGAAATATTGAGGATGATGCTGTCCCATTGCGTTTTGTACGTAAGTATCCACAAGGGGATTTGAAAATGTTGGCGAATGAACATTCGCTTGTGCGATACGAGTTTCGTCCGATTCTCAAATGCCGAATCTCTGGGAGAACTGCGATGTGCGGAGCATACGGAACGAAAATAAAAATACACTTCGCTTGTAGATCGTTGATAGACAGGGTGTGTGGAAATTTCGCACTGTGAAATGTAGTGGCAAATTTTATAAATGAATACTCCCCCCTCTTGAGGGTGTTATTGGGGGAATAGGGTCAAATTTTGAGGCGCTTAATGGAAAGAATCTCCGATTGCAGATCGAAGGACCTGAAAGCGGCCGAGGAAGAGGTGGAGAAGCTGGAGAAGGAGAGGGACGAGCTGAAGGCAGCCCTCAAGCAGTCACAGGATAGGGAGAAGGATGCGTCAGTTTGATCTTTGATCTTTGAACTAGAAAAACGGTGTTGAAGTTAAGACGAAAAAAAGGGGGGTTGATCCTTGAGCTATCACCACTGTCTGTGGTGCAGTGCTAGGATTAACTGTGATTATTTGGGCTAATTAGCATAATTAATATCAAATTAATTGCAGAACTGAGAAGGTGAGCGCGGCGATTGAGACGGTGGAGAGGGAGAGAAGCGATGTGAAGCGAACGTTGAAGACGATAAGAAAAGAGTGAGTTGGGTGGAATATTTAGTGATCATGGGATCATTCAATACGATGTTTAATATTGTATTAGACGAAAAGGGAAAGATGTGAATTTTACCCACTGATTGTACAAGCTATCGCAGATATTCTAATTCGCTGAAATTTGCTAAAATCGCGAAACTCGAGATTGACAGTTTCTAATTCGAACTAAATGTAAGCAGCGCTTTGACCCAGATTAAATGATTGATAGATTTGATGGCTGCCTCTAGCATTATTGCATTAGCTAACGCGTCTGCACTTATGATGGTGCATGCTTTGTGTTTCAGAGTTTGGTCAAGGTTCGGGAAAGCGATATATTTCTGATTTTGTTTCCTTTTTGACCTTTAAATCAAAGGGTGGCTGGACTGGTTTTCTTGCGGTTTGATACTTTGTTTTTCTCCCATATATATGCAGCGTCTATTGGCATGGACCAATCCACTGATACTTGAGATAGGCGTGAAACACGAAGTTGAAGGCTTGAAGGCGCAATTGTGAACAGAGCGTGTAAAGGGTCGTTTATCGCGCGAACTCTCGTATCGCTTGCCACCGCAGAGCATTCATATTGAACATAAATTTGCGCTTCTTTTTCGGGTTTCACTGTTCTGGCAAAAGTCGGCGTGGCGAAGCAAGGCCAATATGTTCGCAATCCCTCAGTAACAAAAACGGCTAAAAAACGAAGCGTGTCAAATATCTTAGACTTCTAACGAACATTGGCATGCATTACTCTGCCGAATGATTAAAGAAATGTGAAACACGAAATTCCAGGAAAGAGACGACCGAGAGGGAGAAGAGCGATCTACTGAAGAAGCTGCACAACCTTCCCGAAGTGTGAGTTTTGATCGATGAGAATACGATATGCCGATCGATAACTGGTCATTACGGTAATCTAAATGATCATACCTAATGGGAAAGTGGTTATGGTTAGCGACGCAAACGTTGAAAAATAGAGAAGGCGGTGTGTTGCAATTAAAGGTGGGATCTCAAATAGTTTAAGAGCTCCAACTTCTGTGTTTCTGAAAGATCTCATAGGTTAAAGTTGAGTTCCTTTTCTCGATATGTCTGACTTACATATGAATCATATGCTAAATTGATTTATCGAGTGGATCACTAAGATAAATTATATAATAGCGCACCGTCGAGCTATGAATTGTCGACGAAACATGGATTTTCCGAGACGAATTGAGACAGCAATTGGAAATGCGATGCCGCAATTATTTTTGCTCCTCCTGATTCCATTGAGATAAAGCTGAAATGTATCCGACGTCTCTTCATTTCTTGCGCTCTCAAGTCCCTCTAGTAGGCGAGAGAGTGAGCGAAATGAAGAAATGGGTCATAACTCAAAGTCCAAATTATTGCAGAATGGCCAGCAACGATGCGGACAGACGGAAGATTACCAGTCTGGAGAGGGAGAGGAGTGACCTGAAGTGGAAACTCCAAAATCTGCTCGATGTGTGAGTTATTTTATCCGAATACATCATATTTACCCCTTAGGATACATCGGGAGTGTGCTAAAATGTAAAAAACTGACGAGATATACTATACTATACTATCAGATATACTATCTCGTCAGTCCTTCCGGCTAAAGAGCATGCGAAATGAGGAGTGTATTTATTTTAATAGATGACATCTGTGATCGGGATTAGAGTTCGTTGGAATTAGGTTTTTTTTCTTTCAAAGTCGAGAATCGTCTAGATGATTTTTGTTATCATACCGTGGAGAGTTGTGTTGCAATGGCACAAGATGTGTACGAGGTGATGGCTTCTCTGATAAGTAGCTGATAAATGGTGGTGAAATGAATCAAGTCGTTTCTCACTTTAGAGATTAGATTTGGATCCGATTTGCACGATAGTGGATCTAATAGTCCGAAAAGTTTCGGCGAAAAAAGTTAACACTAAATGCTATAGCAGACTCTCCAGAAACTCCAGAACCTAACTGCCCTTGAATAATCCCTGATCTAGCTTGGTCTTCCACAGGGTGCATGATTAACCGGAATTTTGCGATAACCTTTTTACATATGCCTTTACAGCAAGGATCCGGCCCTAAAGATAGGACGCATATAGACGACTTTAAAATTGCTTGACCTTGGAGTGTTTTTACCTTTTCCACCCTTACCTTTACAGAAGGAAGGAGGCGGAGGAGAGTAAGATGGCGGTTCGGAATCTGGAGAGGGAGAAGGGCGACCTCAACAAGAAACTGCAGAGTCTCATGACTGTGTGAGCACATCTTACATATAAATCCCCACTTGTTCGTGGGATTAGGGATAGTTACAGTAGTTAGGATAGGTGTTCGATTTTCTGATTGTGTACTGGAATGTGATCTCTGATAGGCGTTAGGCGAAATTTGCTAAAATTTTGATTGCTTACTAGATGTCGATTAATTCAAATAACACGTCAGAAATGTGATTGCTCCGTGAAGCAGAAACGAACCATTGTTGATTTGGGAAAACTGTTTGAAATATTGTGTTGTGAAAAGGTTGGTCTCCGAAATCAAATCAATCCAATCTATCTTTGCCGATACTTGGTAAGGGAGTGAAACCGAAACAATGTATCACGAAATAGGCAAACCTGGACATACGAAGCATAATCATGTCTTGTTGCAGGTCCATGCAGAATAAGTTCCTCAAGGAGCAAAACGAGAAATTGGTGAAGGAATTAGGCGAGAAGCACGTGGAAGAGGAGGTATTTTGCTATTAATATTTAATTATTGTTTTAATTATTGATATTTATGTAATCATAAGGCATTCTCTATCAACGGCTCTGAATGAAGAGTGGGCAGATAGGAAGAGAATGATCTGTGAAAATTAGAGGAAGAGCCGGATTTTATTATTGTGCATTTGCAGGTAATGAGCAGGAAGAAGATGGAGATTGAGGAGGAGAAGAGGCGACTCGAAAAGGGCACAGAGGAAATAAGGAAAAGGCTGGAAGAAGCGGCCACGATCAAGATTGAAATGGAACAGAAGAAGGAGGAATTGGAAAGGGAGAAGGAGTTGGAGTGAGCTTCCTTTTATTAAATTGTAGCTCTAAAAAGTCGAAATATTCACCAAAATTTGACTCTGCGAGTTGCCGTTTCATGGTGATAGTATAGGAGTTGGGAATCGGTGAAGTTCAATCCACTCTTCTTTGACTCTTTTATGACAATTGATTGAGGCTGTTATTTTCTAGATGCCGAGGGGCATGTCCAATCGCTATTGCATGATGCAAGGGGAAGCGGGGGATAATTGTGAAGGCGGAGGCTTGGCGGCAATAATTTGTAGTTGATATACCTAGATAATGAAGGAATAATTGACAACGCCCAATCACTTCCGTTCTAGAGTGAAGGCTGAAGCGAAGCGACAATAGTTTTTCTGCTATTTTCAAGATACCGAAGGCTTATTGGCATGCCTTATCACTTCAATTTTAGGGTAAAGGCTGAAGCGAAGAAGACGCTGGAGCAAGTGGCCGCGTACGAGGAGAACCTGCGGGTGATGGAGGCGGAGAATGAAAAGGAGTGAGTCGGTTGATCTTATATTTGGGCGTCCTAGGTGCGCCGGGTTAAGGAAGACGGACCATGAGAAGGAGTGCGTAGTTTGGAGGGTTAGGAAAAGCGGAGGGAGAGGCAGAAGTGTTATCCTTTTCCGTAGATTAGATAGTTTTTTGATAGCTACTGTTGGTAGCAAGCATTGCGGTGTAAAACTGATCCGGTCTCTTGTAGGAGGGCTGAAGCGGTGAGGGAATGGATTTTTTTGGCTCCTGAAATATTTTTCATAATTGATTTTTTGAAGAGCTTGGACCGCAATAATCGGCCTTCATAATTTACCTAGTCACTTGTAGGAGCGCTGAATCTAAAAAGAAGAAGGAATCATTTTAACGATGTTTCACGACCAATGTTGAAGTTATTGTCCAATTCACTATTTTTAAGTCTTACAGACGATGTGAAGCTGCGACTGCGCGGGTCTTTAGGTTCTTGAATTGTCCTTTCCATAGAATATATGATTGTTAGTTTTGATATAAAGCATCCTCCTAAAATTGATCAGTATAATTTATCCGTTCACTTATAGACAAGATGAAGCCGCAAGGGAGCGGGTCTTTAGGTGCACGCATTATCCTTTTTCGAAGATCAGATGTTTATTGATAGGAATGATTGAATAAGATGACGATAGCTAGTAGATTGAGCTCAATGAGGATTTCTTATCTAATTTGTGGTTTATTCCTGTCTTTGCAGACGAGCTGAAGCGGCGAGTGCGCGGGCTCGATTGGAAGCTGAACTGGCGGAGATGGAAGAGATGCGAAGAGTGCACGCGTATCTCGTCACCACGAGGTATGGGGGTGGTCTTTGATCTTTGATTCTTGATCTTTTAAGCTGTCTATCCAAAGTGTAAGATTGATCTTTGCCTAAATTTACACTGAGTGCAAAATGAGGTTTCTAACGGTAGTTTTTTTTCGTCGCGACCTGTGTATCGTTGGTTCTTATTTTGGTTGCTTGCAAGCCCCTAGTTTTCCCCACTGGGGCGCGAACATTTTTGTTGTTATTCTTTTGCTGCTAATGTTTGCTAACGTTAAAAAAAACGTAGTTCAAATATGATGTTCATAATAGCGCTGCATATTTGTTCTCATTTCATTTTGGTCTTTATCTTCAATCTCTAATCTTTGATCTTTGCAGCAACGGCAAGCTGTTCCTGGAGCTGCAGCAGTGTCGCGAGCGCGAGGCGCAAATGGCCCAGTGAGTTGGCGTTTCACTTTTGTTATATAGTTAGAGATATCAACCCGAATCAATTGTATGTGTTTTTCCTGTAGAATTTAAATACTAGTTCACAGTTTCTAACGCTGTGGTGCAACTAACCCAGGGAGTTAGGGTTTCACTTTTTCCACATAGCTGGACAAATCATGCCGAGTCAATCGGTCAGACTAATGTTTGTGATGTAAAAAAAACGATACTAGAGATGAAGTATTTTGGAGTATAGTGTAGTGCAGCTGACACAGCGAGTGGTGGTTTCACTTTGATCATATGACTGGAGGTATAAGCTTGAAACAATCAGTCGTGGTCCGTATGTCGTATGAAAAATTGCATCTTGCATCTTGCGTAATAATGTAATTGTTGGTGTTTTTCACAGGGTCTGGTCTTTCACATTGATCTTCTATCGGGAATACAATATTACTGACATTGTTAAATTTTATTATGTCGGTTATCGCAGGCTAATCAGTGGTCTATCGTAGGACGAAAGTTCTTTGATTAACGGGATTGCCTATTTTAGAACGGTGGAGATGCTGACTCGGGCGGTCGCTGCGAGCAAGTGGGATGATGACGAGGAGGGTGGAGTGAGAAGGAAGAGGTCAGGGAGGACGGAGTGAGAAGGAAGAGGTCATTCATTGAATAATTTACTCATTATCATTTTTCTCTGATTTTTCTTTCAATATATGTGATCACTGGTGAGATCGAAAAGTGTCAGTGTGGTGGCATCCGTAAAATGGCTCTGGGCATTCCATCGGACATCCGCAAATAGATTTATGTCGCCTTCTAGAAAAGGAGGTAATAGTCCACCTGTGCTTATGCAGAAATGCGCGAATTTTCACTTGTCACCTTTCATAGAACACCAGTGTATGTGATGTAAATTAGAAAGGGAGGGTCCTCAAAATCAACCCAATTGTAAATTTAAGATCAAGAAGGATGTCGCACTCGACGACGACGAGTGCGAGAACGACAGAGCAGGATGAGAAGGCGATAAAGAGAGAAAGGTATGTGATAGGAAGACGTTGTTTGCTATAAAGGTAAAAAGGGAAAAAGAGGCTTGTTTCATGTGTTGTCGATTCGAGATTTTTTAAAGGCAAGATGTGGATGTGGTAATAATATTTTAGTGTCTCGAGCCGAGTTTGTGAAAATGGAGACACAGTGTCGCTTGTGGTTTGGGGGATATGACAAGAGGACATTTCATCGCTAGCGTACCCTCGTTTCTCCCACCCGCCTAGTGGTTAAGGGTATGATTATCGGTATGATTATGGAAGTGGTGCGTATCTGGATGATCTAGAGATGATCGAGATTGCGTCGCGCTCTAGAGATATGGAGTGGGTGAAACGTAAATGAAGCAGACCACATTTCAGTGTGACGAAGGAGGAGCCCCTGGATGAGACGGACGGAGAAGAGGGAGGACTGGAGGAGGGAGAGGTCGAGGATGAGGAGGTGAGAGTTAGCACCAAACAATTACGATCGCCCCGTTATACCGCGCTTCATAGATGAAGAGCGTTTGAAGCGCAGATTGGAAGTGTTGAACTGTTGTACAATACAATTATGAAATTACATCACGCACCAGGGATGTAGGTAGGTTGAAGCGTAGATAAACCGTGATAGTAGGGAATGAGCGGAAGAGGGATGAGGAGGTGCTTTGTTTGTTTTTGAAAAAAAACCGCGATAATGAACACGATCAAGAATATCCATCGCGCACTAAAGATGAAAGGAGAATGAAACGGAGACGAACCATGTGGGTAAGAAATGAGGTTTGGAGAGATTGGAGGAGGGAGAAGTGGAGGATGGGGGGGGG
>LS485258.1:2412-13757 GCA_900490705.1 Pristionchus arcanus
CACAGGCAAAATCAAGATGCGCGGTGCAAAGGGAAGAGGGTTAGGTCAAGACGCAGCGGAGAAGGGAAGGGACGGGAGAGGAGTGAAAAACTCTCGCGTCTGCCACTCTCACCCTCTTCCTGCTCTTCCCACCGTAATCCCCCCTGATCGCACAGGGGAAGAACCTCTCCGAATTTGGAGTTTACGCCTTCTTTAAAGAGATACAATCGTTTTCATACTTTTCTACATAAATTCTAAATATTAGATCTATCATCACCATTTTCTTAATGACAGTGCAATTATTTGAGAATTATTAGTCATTCAAAATTGAGAGTCTTTCTTCTTAAAATCAGAAGAATTCGGTATTCAGAAAAAAATGAAGTTCATAATCTGGACCAAGAGTTACAGAAATATTGGTTGTGGATGTCACTGACGATCAGTGTTTGTGTGAACAGCTACGCGCGATAAAGTGACATAAGAAATAGATACGACTATCTACTGTAGAGACTGATAGAGGGAGGAAGGACTCGATGACAGTGTAGGACGATATGCGGGGGGTACTAGGATGACTCATTGTAGGATAGATTGTCGATCGCTTGCCTGTAGTCGTTACTCTACACCACGGTGTGGCTGCACCTTAAAAAAATTAAAATCTCTCGTATGCTCAGTCGAGAAAAAAAAAGACTCTAGTTATTCACTTGCCTAGAAAGTGTCATATTTGGTATGATATCTGTGAAAGACTACTTACTTCGCTCAACTACTTATTGAATGATATAAGGGAGCGCGAAGTATTCGGAAGCCTAGTAAGGTAGAGTAGATACCTGGAACGACAACATTTGAAACAGATAATAAAACCCATAACAGAAGAAGTCACAGAAGAAATGTGCGGATGAAATAATAATATAGCGAGCGCTCTCTAATAGTGAACAATATGAAGAGAAAGACAGTGGAGAGGAACGCCATTGTGTAAATCATTGAATCTCACTCTCTTTTATCTATTTTTGCCCCGCGATGTTGTAATGCTTTCACGGTGAAAAAGAGAAGATAAGAAGACGATGTATAAGATACAGAAAAATGCAAAAGAGGATGGCAAAGAGCCACTCAAGCCCAAAGTTCATTATGAAAGGAGTAGAAACTTCACATTCCTTCTTCAGAACTCTACCTTCTCATCGTCACTGTCATCGTCTGCATGCCCCTGCCCGCCTTCCTGTCTGCCCACGCGCGATGGCTGATTGCGAATGGATCGGTAAGTATCTATATAAGACACCCTGAACACGTATGTTCCCGTTTGCAAACGTTTTCACAAAAATCATCATTTCAAATTTAAGCGTCTTTTTTCGGACTTTGAAGTACTTTTTCTCTGAACATTTTACTAAAATAATTTGAAATTCTTCAGAACGCCCTCTCCGCAGGCGCGCCTGTCGAGGGTTTTCTTCCTACAAGTAATTTATATTATTATTTTTCTTCATAATGCACTCTCTTATTCTGCCCTCTCCGAACGTGCTCAGCACGCGCAGGCGCGCCTGTCGAGGGTTTTCTTCCTACAAGTAATTTATATTATTATTTTTCTTCATAATGCACTCTCTTATTCTTTCTACACCAGTCAGTGCCAAACTGTTCCAGAATTGACACCTCAAATATATTTTTTCAGATAATCGAGTTCACCGTCTTCTTCGTCGGCCCAGTTGTGCTCGTGTTCGGATTGATGTTCATGGATGTGAGGCATTGGCCGGATTGGACACTGGCCCTGTTGAGGCCGATGTGTGTGGTGAGCTATTATTTAATTTAACTTATTTCTCTTCTAAAATGCAGCCCCGGTATTGGCCGGATTGGTCCCTGGCTGTATTGAGGCCGATGTGTGTGGTATGTATGTGCTCTCGTGCTCAAGATTGGAGTGAAGAGAGAAATCATCGAATTCGTTCTCTATATTTTTACTTTTCGTGCGATAAATTCGATGATTATCAGGTAATGCTGTCCTTCGAGTCCACCTTCCGCTCTCTCATCTTCCTCGCCATGAATCCGTCGCATCGCACGGTGAGATTTATTTAATATTTTTAGATAATAATACGTTTTTTTAGATCGTCATCAGCGCCATCCAAGAGCTTTTCTCTGCAGTCAGAGTCTTCATTAGTGGTCTTTATTGCTGCTCCAAGAAGTGAGAATATTATTCTTTTTTTAATTAATGAGTTATTTGATATTGCATTGAGCATGGAATCCTGTGACAACCTCATCACTTCCTCATCAAGATCTGATTCAGACGAGCAGCTCGCGTGCACAGTGCAACGCCCAAGAGCAGTCGAGTTGAGGCGCACTTTCGGTTGGAATGAGAGCACATATAACTTTTGCGTGAAAGTTTTGTCGAAATCGTTTGAAAAAATACTATGAATTCGATTTAAATCGTTCAACACGCTCCATGTATCGCCCAAGAACTGAATAAACTGTCCAGAATCAATTGAGAATGGTACTATTTCCACCTTTGTTGGGTACTATTTTTTATGGGTACTATTTCCACCTTTGTTAATACGAATTCAATATTTACTTTCTACTCCTTATTCACTGAATAACTATTAATACATCTATTACAACTAGGGGAAACTCTGACTTTCTGGAAGAAAAAATCTGGCGCATTTAATCCTATTAGCCCACTCATTCTTGGTCGCGCGCCGCTTGCGGCGCGGCCTTCCGCAGGAACTAGCATTCGAAGAATGCTAGTCTAATACAACTAGGGGAATTTCGAATTTCTGGAAGAAAAAATCTGGCGCATTTAATCCTATTAGAGAGAGTCGAACCCTCTCATTCTTGGTCGCGCGCCGCTTGCGGCGCGGCCTTCCGCAGGAACTAGCATTCGAAGAATGCTAGTCTAATACAACTAGGGGAATTTCGAATTTCTGGAAGAAAAAATCTGGCGCATTTAATCCTATTAGAGAGAGTCGAACCCTCTCATTCTTGGTCGCGCGCCGCTTGCGGCGCGGCCTTCCGCAGGAACTAGCATTCGAAGAATGCTAGTCTAATACAACTAGGGGAATTTCGAATTTCTGGAAGAAAAAATCTGGCGCATTTAATCCTATTAGAGAGAGTCGAACCCTCTCATTCTTGGTCGCGCGCCGCTTGCGGCGCGGCCTTCCGCAGGAACTAGCATTCGAAGAATGCTAGTCTAATACAACTAGGGGAATTTCGAATTTCTGGAAGAAAAAATCTGGCGCATTTAATCCTATTAGAGAGAGTCGAACCCTCTCATTCTTGGTCGCGCGCCGCTTGCGGCGCGGCCTTCCGCAGGAACTAGCATTCGAAGAATGCTAGTCTAATTTTTGTTGAAATGATACTTCGGGGAGGTAGGTACAATAAAGGGACTCGGCATAATAATTTATTTAGTTTCATCTCCACTCTGTTATGTAATGCTATCGATCTAAACCGAGCAGAAGTAAACATTTCATGGGATGAAATGCGCTCGGCTTAGGAAATCGCGTATATAAAAGAGATATTGCTGCACCTACCGAGAATATCGAAGCTAAATATCACCGGAGTTGCATTTTCCGATTTGGTACATCAAAGCTACGAACTCTTTAAATTTCCCGTTTTAGTTTTTGCAGAAATACAAACTGGAATCGACAGAACACTTCTTAATTATCGAGGACGTTCTAACTCACATTACGTCGCACACAAAACATGCAGTAATAGACAGGTTGACTGGACACAACTTCGAAACTTCTTGGAAGGTGAAATATACAAAGAATTTTATACGGTGATTTTTATATAAATTCAGCTTGTTTGGAAGTCCGATGAGCAGATTCTTGAATTATTTGCGCCTAGCTCGGAAGTCCAAACCGATATAAAGGCAAGGAGCAAAACAATTGTCGTTCTTGATGTGAAACTTGTCGAGGAACATTTGGTCTTTGATCCGAGCGGCCAGATTTCGGTAGACATGAATAAATCGATCAGCAGAGTTCGACTGAGATTTCTTTAGTAGCTTACCCGTTTTTAATACCCGTAATGATATTATTATATAAACAATACTCTCAAATCATATAACTCATCTACAATTTGTTCAATAATGTTTGTTTATATCGCATCATATGTATGCCACAATAAAGAACCCATAGTTATTGTATCTTCTTGACATAATTTTGAAATTGTTGAAAATATATCGCGTATTTCTCTTGCCACCGAAATATGCTGACTGGCATTATTTTAAGAACCATCATATATAATCGTCACTTTATCACGCGAATCACTTGTTGTCACGCTGTGGCTGGGAATCGGTCAATCGAGAATGGGGGTACAGTAGGATGGGATTCTGTATTTTCCCATTCTTCCCTGCCTTCGTATCATCTTAGAGATTCTCCTTGGACATGTGCACCTTGCCTGCAAACCCGCGTATATATTTCAAATTTTGCATTTTTTGTTGAGAATCTTTTAAGGCAAAATCGCTAAATTTTAAATATATTTATCTAATTGCAATTATATTTTTTAATAACCGGGCGCGGCCTTCTCCGATTTGACGTTCTCCGCGCTGGGCGGTCGATTCATTCCCTCGCCCTCGACTGCAATTTGTTTTTAAATTTAATCTAATTATATTATTTTTGTCATCAAAATTCTTCATTGATCTTTTTCCAATGATTTTCTGGATATTTATATTATTATTTATTTGTTTTGAGGTGTGATTTAACAAACCCTTCTCCGCCGACACGAAAGTGTCCGTTGTCACCACCGGGCCGTGGATGGAGATGCGATCGGATTGAGACTGGAAATACATTAATCACTCACTCGATACTGACATCATTTAAAGTTGATCAAACAAAAACCCCTATTCTTTTTGCAATATCATTAAAAACTTTTGGTGAAGATACTGATAGTGTCCCGCTTACCGTAGCAGCGACCTCGGAGTTGCTGCCGCCGTCGATCGCCGTCTCTGCAAATTTGGAATGAATTTAATCTGTACTAAAAATCTCTTTAAAGAAGGCGTCCCACGAATCGCGCGGGCGGCTATGCAAAGTGAGGAGTGAGAGGGCGCGCTCTCCTCGTTTCGCACGCTCTCTCGCTCGTTGCCTGCGCGCGCAAGGTCTCTTGGAACGCAGCCAAATGCTCATATCTCATTTCAAAAGAAAATTGAAAACATGGGAGTTTCGAAAGTGTAATCGGGTAGCCACGACCCACCATCTCACATCGAGAACTCAGTTAGCCAGATATTCGTGGGACGCCTCCTTTAAACACTTCTTCATTACTCAAAATTGTTATGATGTGGTTATATTGTTTGTTCAACGAATAAACAGAATGAGACTTAGAGTAGAGCTCACTTAGAGTATCGCATGTTCCTGGTATGGTCGGGGCGGGCGTCGCCTCTCCGGGGCTCTTGTTCGACTTGTTCGAACGGGCACTCGACCGGGCGGGCTGAAAAGGGGTTTAAAAAAAGATAATGAAGGCCGCAAAACCACGGTTTTGAGTTAGTGTTTAAAGTTTTACAGTGCGTAACGACTATGTAGAGGAACCCTTACGGTTAGCGATAATGGGAATGGCAAGAAAAATGGTAAAATGGGCTCCTTACATGCACTTGAATCTTCTTCCTGTAAACGCCTCCGCAGTACAGCGAGAGAGATGCGCCGAGTGAGAGGAGCAGGAGTACTGTAATTCGACCAGTCATCCGGTATTATCTACGATAAATTTATTGAAAGGGTAGGATATCTAGGGGTCAAGGCACTGTAAGGGCTCAGCACATGGTGGATTACTGTAGACCCAATCCGACTAGTGTAGTATGCTAAGGCGACTGCAAGTGAAAGGAAGATTGAATTGAGGAAAGTGAGCGATACGGCTGAAAAGTAGTGGTAAATATTTAAACTAACGGTGGAAAAGCAGGAGTTGGAGCATTCGACCTTTCGAGAGAGAAGAGAGGGGAGGGAATGAGGCGATTCAAAATACCACGAATGATGTTTTGTAAACAAATTTATTGCAATCTTGTTTTTCAGGGAATTGTCTTTCACGAAGTTGAAGTTGTATTGCATTCTTTGAAGGCTTGTGATTTTGTTCAATTTTATCACATACAAATTCAATGAAGCATAATCATGAATACGACATCTTCAACGTCCTCTGTCCATCATCATCGCTCTTTCTCTTCGTTCCTCTGATCTCCTTCTTTTCCTCAAACATCTTCACAAACGTTGTTTCCGCCCTACAGAATGGACACTCCATCGTGTATTCTTCTCCCGCTATTTTCTCCGCACAAGGAGAGCAAGTAATATGGCCGCACTTAACCATGACGGTTCGTCGGAGAGGATTCTCGCAGAGACAAATGGGGCATTTGCGAGAGTAGGCGCAGGAGAGGTTGTGACTGAAATGAGAAATTTTGGCATGATTTTTTCAGAATAATCGCCAGTTTACGTAAGAGTCAATCACGAGTTGTTTCCGTACACCGTAAAATATCGGTTAATTGTAATAATTCGCCTGTCACAAACGGCTTCATAAATCTGTAGCTTGAATATGTTAGAATGAGTAACTCACGGATTATTGTTCGCTTCTTCTTCCGTCTCCAACCTCACTTTTCTCAGCTCTTCAACCTTCTTTTTGGCTATGTCCAATTCTTCGCGAGCCTTGACCAGTTCCCTCTCCTCCACAAGCTGTTTTTCACCCAGAAACGCCAACCTGGAGCAAAATTTTCTATCAGCCATTCTGGTTCATTGGACTATGCGCATGCTAGACCGGAGTTAATAATCATGAAATGTGGAGAAAATGAATCTCACCAATTTTCTTCTGGATAATCCTCGTCAACCTCAAGTGTCAACTCTTCTATCCGGGCAAGATGTCTCCTCAGGTACTCCACTCTCTTATCCTTGTTCTCGACTTCCTTCCTCGCCCTTCGCTCCTCGCTATGAAGCTCATCCAGTCGCAGCTCGATCCGATGGGCTTCCTCTAGATCATCTCTTCTCCTTCTCTCTTCCTCTTCTTCCTCCTCCAACTCCTTGTCCCGTTCGATCTCCAGATTAACATCGACTTGAACGGTTGCCGCAGGGAATCCGTATAGTTCTGAGAGGCTATTCGTGGACTCCTCCGTAGGAATGAACCAGGGGCTTGCCAACGGGGATTCGGGTTGTGGCAGAATTGTAGAGTTTTCCTGAAGAAGCGTTGAGTTCATCGACGAAAGTTGTAGATACTGCAAGCACGATCGTGGTTATCCTTTCTATGCGTATATCAAATCTAGTGATAGCATAATGTGAACGATCTCAAACTCAAGTTGATTCACCTGATGTAGTGGTAGATTAGGAAGCTCATGTGGTGTCTGTGGTATCTGTTGCAGCTGTGGTGGATATGGTTGTTGATGTGACATCTGCGGAATCTGAGGTGGCGGCGCGAAGTACGTTGGTGGAACCTGCAAGACTCTGTTTCGAAATCATATTTTAAATTAAAACATAGGATTTTTTAAAAATAAAATTTTCCGTTGGAGCTTCATTAACTGGATTTAATTATAGAGCAAGATAATTACCTGAGTGCTGTGCAGCTGGAGCATTTGTAGAAAGTTGAAGGAGCTAGGCATCGCAGCTAACGACGCATAATATGCTACAAGATCACATGGTATCAGCGGGTTGAAGTTCATGCCTGAAATTAATTGGGAATCACCAAAAATAACGACGTTACGGGACAAAACCATAAGAAAAAAATATTTGAGCAAACCTATACCATAAACGAGGCCCACTGTAATGTTTTAACAGACGCTTACATATTTGTTGGCGCGCACCATTCTCGCGTCTTCCAATGATACATGCTGTTTCTAACGGACGTTATCGATGCATCCATGCCAGGAGGGATTGTCTGTTGAGGATCTTGCTCAAGCTTGTAATTATATGTATTTTTATTTGGATCACATGAGAAAATGGAATGAATAAGTTGTGAAATTCAACGTATAGCACAATCAGAAAGTAGCATCTCTTCAGTGTGAGCCGGGGCTCTTACTAAGAGCAAGAAGGATGCAGGAAAATTGTGGATAACTGAAATACATACGCCATTTTGTACGAGACAGGGGTCCTGTGCAATAAAAAAAACAACTTGTATGTGCGATGAGTTGGTCAGTGTGCTTCTTATTTTTTCCTACATGAACGATTTTAGTTTTTATGGATAATATTGGCAAGTAATCACTGCATAAATAAATTAATCACTCCCTCCTTACCCCGTCGGCTTTTCCTTTTGCCACCCACTCATTATTTATTCCATCAACTGAGGTAAGCGAGGGGAGGAGGGAGGGATAGGGAGAGTAGGTAAAGCTAATCTCGCTAATCTCTTGCTTGACTGAAAGCCTCACACCATTCGACGTCATGCTTGTTCAGATTTTCTTCTTTCACGATACCCGTCTATGAACAATCTCTTCTTCTGTTGTTATAGGTAGATCAATACGCAGCCTCTGTAAGAATTTTGGAAGATCTCGAATGGAGCGAGGAGGGGTAAGAATTGTACATGAATATGAAACTGCAAGGTGACTAGTAACATCTGTCTCTTTACGACTATTATCTCAGATAATCAATCAATAATTCTTTCCAGACAGGCCACAAACGCAATGCACGGGAGCGCACGAGGGTGCATACGGTGAACAAGGTACATATGAGTGCAATTTTGTACCGAGTTTTGAAATGGCTATCAAGACTGGCCCCCGGGGGCTCCTTTCATTACTATCTTCATAATATCCGTTGGTTCAGGCCTTCCACATCCTCAAGCATCATCTGCCCGCCTTGCGAATTCACTCGAAACGCGTATCGAAACTGCGCATTCTCAAGGCCGCCATCGTCTACATTAACAGCCTGATGGATACGGTGGGAAAGGTGAGTCATTCAGAACCGAATTCCCTAATGTTATCTATCTTATCTTCTGTTATCAGCACTACGAGCCGGGTGTGCCTGCTCGCGATTCGGCTCGACGGACGTCCCATAGTCGCCGCCCCCATCAAGCGTCACTGCCCACGCTTGATGCAAGCACAGCGTCACTACAGCAGCCAATCAAAAGTGAGTGCAACTATGCATCGGATTTCACGAATCTCGGATCTATTTTTCAGACCCTCTAGGGGATATGCCATGCCTGCGGAGCCTGATCGACAGTGCACCTTACGTGCCGCAGTTCAGCGCATTTTCCGCGACAAACTCAGGTGTGGCAATATTTTCGGAGTCCTCGGAGAAATTCATGTACTATTGACAGGTTTGGTTGGCGCCACGACCTCATCACCAGCCAACGAGTTCGCCTCGATTCTCTCATCAGCAACTGCAAGTCTCGGCTACAGCTACCCGTGGAATACGTACAATTCGTGAACTAAAGTTACTCGTGCTTCTATAGACAGAAGATAATTGCACCTGCTTTGTGATTGAATAAAGTATGAGTTGTCAAGGAAAAAGTGCGGTAATGTGAATAAAATGAAGATTTATAAATTCGGTTATCTCTATTTGATTATTACGAATTCCCAATTTTGATGTAGAGATCTTAAAAATTCAACTAAACCATTTTTTAAAATCCTTTGGATTATCGCTCACTCAATTCACATTCCCCAACAATCATATAATATTTTCACAAACCCCATTCGTTGTAAATAAATTCAATATCATTCAAAATTGATAATAACAAAAGAATAATAAAAAATGAACATGTTTATCTTTCTTCTCATACCCACAGGAGCTCCTCATTCAAAAAGGAGTCGCGTTAGCGTCATTTGTTGAACATTCGATAGTTTTTTTTGTCGTTCCAAGTGACCCTGAAACAACGAGCTAGAGAGCGTGCGAAATGAGGAGAGTGCGCCCTCTCATTCCTCGCTTTGCATAGTCGCCCGCGCGGTTCGTGGGACGCCTTCTTTAAATTCGGGAGCGTGGTTTTTTCAAATCACTTTTGGCGCCACACTGCGTCGCTTGTAGCTTTCTTTGATTGAATGTTCCACTGTTTATATCTTCGTTTTACTCATATATTTTTTCTGCACAAATCCTTTTTTTTTAAATAAGCTGCACATTTGCCGATATTTCTGTTTCAAAAAATGGATTGGACCGTGCGCTACCTTGATAATGGTGAGTCAATGTAGCGAAAATGTCTACCGGTTTTTCCAGGAGTCGTAATTCGGAAACCTTGTAAATACGCAGAAGAATGGATGATAATCGAATACTCAGAGCAAGCATATTTCTTAATGTTATGATCAAACGAGTTTTCTTTCAGAAATATGTCGCACATAGAGCATGTCGATTGGCGCATAATTGGAACTCACGGCAACGACGTATACTTTATCAAAAACACCGAGGTTTTTATCTTTTTGTATGCGAAATTATATTATTATTATTCCGTTCACTAACATTACTTGATATTTATTATATAATGTCAAGTAGAGGCTTGATTTTTTAGTATTCCTGTGATCGAGCAATGCCCCTGCGTAAAGCATCTTTCACGCATACTTCCTACGCAGTTGAGCAATTTCAAGTCAGTTTCATTTACGTGAATTCACTGATTCTGGACACTAAATGTTCCTCTTTCAATCATATAAGCTTCGCATGTGCCTCTTGTCACATTATAATCACAACAATTCTTTGCATTCTTACGAGAAATATCTAAATCCAATATTTAAGGAAGTATCGAAAACCATGCTTCATAAAGTAGTGAACTTTCCATACTACTTTGCGCCTGAAGGACAAAGATATTATATTCGCTCTCTGATTTCCAACGAGAGTTTCGATACCAACTATCCGTTTGGTACTTACAACCATTATCAGAAATTACTCCTCAGGTGATCAAAATTCGCCGAAAGACACCATTTTCCCATTGCAGAGACTGTGTTCTTCAATTTCGTATAGATAAAATAGACAAAGAAGGCCTTGCCGTGTGCACCCTTGATTGCTACAATGCAGAAGAGGGTAGCATCAAGCGTTGTGCATTCGAAGTTAGTCCTGAAAAAGGGAACTACCTTGACCTTTATCCCTTCAATGGCTTTGTCTATTGTCTAATGCGGCCTCACTCACTGCTTTCAATTGATATTTCAACAATGAAAGTTGAAAAAATACCGATCAAACAGCTTGCAGACTCGAGGTTTGCGATATCAAAAGTCTTATTTAATCACTCTTGTTTGTTTTTCAGTGACGAATGGCAGAAAGCTGAAATACGTCATGTTACCTTGGACGGTGTGATGTATATCGACGCATTCGCAGAAGAGAGAATTGTAAAGACCGTTCGAATCTGTCTTGCATCATCAGAGGTGAGTCGTGCGCGGTGTTCAATGAAACAGATGAATTTATTTAACCTCTGATTATATCATATAATATATATGAGAAAAATAAGAAGAATTTGAATATTTTCTTGAACTACACTAATTTAAGGTGGCTCCCAACCAACTCAGAGAATGCGAAGTGAGAGAGAATAATCCTCAAAAT
>LS485259.1:31618-49312 GCA_900490705.1 Pristionchus arcanus
CAAACGATCAATTAGTGAGTTACTGGTATTTAGCGTCTTAACTAAATAAAGAAAACGAGTATTTAATTAACTTGAAAATTTCAACAACTGACACGATGATAAAAAAATACCCAGCGAACTTCACACTTCCTGTCACCACACCACGATGGGCGGGGTTTGGAGTTTTAGATTATTACTAGGCGATATTATAATTTTATTTAAATATAATGGTGTTATTGTGATTCTGCATCATCGATTATCCCAAAGCAGCCAAAAACACAATTTTAGGACGACTATAAAAATCTGCTTGGTCCTCCCTAGGCGGGTTTATTTTTGGATTGTTGATGTTTGTGCTCGCGGCGCGCTCGCATGTTGTAGAATCGATCTCCGGTCTAGTCCGATGTGTCAGATTTATTCCGCTGTTCAAAATTCGCAAACGTTTTAACTCAGTTTCCTTTTTCTTTATTTTTTATTTGTCTATTTTTCAGTCATGGGCGTTATAATCCCCCTCGCTGTCGTCACTGGTTTCTGGGCACTCGTCGGAATTCTCGGACCATTCGTTGTGAGAAAAGGACCGAATAAAGGTATATAGAATAATTATTATTCGAATAGAGGTTAGACAAATCGTAGTCGTGTAATTCTTATCTATATGACGCCGCTTGTCTAACATAAGAATCGAACAAGATGCGAGACTGCGAATAGTACCACTGGAACTTTTGGTATAGAGGTTCACGAAGGTGCTGATAACGAGTTCGGGGAGAGCTAAATATGTGTACTTGGTGATAGGATAACTCAACCAAACAAAATAGAATAGGGACATTGTGTACAATTTTCGCGAGCGCGCACACAACTTTTTTTAAGGGAAAAGGACAACGGGAAGAGACAGGGATATATCAAAGGAGGACGCGTGACTTCGAGGCAGATTACTCATAGTTTGAATTCCATAACTCAATTTTGTGACGCTTTTAATTAGAGCAAAAAAAGAATTCCTAAATATCATCCCTCTTGTAACAAACCTAGTCTCTTCACATTCTTTTACCTCTTCACAGCGTCACGGAGGTTCAAACAGCTCCATCCCCCACATTTAATTTCAACTAACAGCGGCGACTCCGCCACCTATCACGCTCATTGGCTGGCGAGGGGTGCGAGAGCGCAACTCTCTCACTGCCCTACACTATCTCGCACACGCAACGCATACGCAGCGCGTCATTTACATTCCAAATTGCAATAGAACCGGAACTCTTACAACGAAAATATGTGCGCGGTAATTTAAAATTATTTTTTTCTCCGCCGTTTTTTTTCATTTCTAGGGACGGAGGCGGTGTTTTCAAATGATTGAAACAATTCACAAGTTTATGTGCAAACGGAAGCTAACCTTACCCCATTTCATGTTTTCAATTTACTTTTTCAAAATATTATCAAAATACAGAGAAAAACACCAAAGAAAGGTGGCACAAAACCCGACGTTTTGAGTTCAAGCGGAGCGCATCGCCTGTCAACCTCTGTACCAAACTATCGCAAACTGAAAACCAGTGAATATGTCAAGAACTAGTATTACGCTTTTTTATGTGTTTGTATTGTTTCACCTAGCCTTCTGAACGGATAAAATAATATTTTAAACGCAGAAGAATGAATGGATATTTAAAATAAAGGCATATGAACATGAATCGGATTAGGGTTACGGTAGCTCGATTTTCGAAACTCATTTTATCAAAAACGGCTCCAAGTATATTCTTTGTTTTTTCGCATTAGATGCAAAACTCCATTTTCAAGAACATATTAAAAAATTTCGAATAAACTTGGAGCCGTTTTTGAGAAATTCGAAAAAGTTTACTTTCATAACGGTAAAACGCTCAATTTTGGAGGCATTTTTCTCAGGGTTTTTGATATTTTTGCTAATTTTACATAGATAACTATTTTTTGTGCACCTTAATCTATTGATACTATAAAAATTACAGCAAATATCCTACTTTGAAAAACACACTATATTTTGGTGTGACTTTAAGGCTTCCGATTGCCATCTGCATCTTTCTTGCCATGTTCGATGCGTTCTCGATAGCATCGTTAAATAATCCAAATATATTAAATAAAGGGGAAATTAGTTTAATTATTTTTAAAACCCAATATAAAAAGATGTATAAAATTCGGAAGAAGATTACGGTATTTTCGAACGAAAAGCGTCGGAAGGCGTACTCCGTTATTCCGTACTCAAAAATTCACGCCTCCGTCCCTATGGTCCTCCCCCCCGTGCCCTATTTTGTGAGGAGATTTGAATTCCCGGGCGTTCGACGTTTGTATTTCGGTCGCAGGCCTTCGCCGGCTGTCAAATTTGAAATTCCCGGAGCGCTGCGCTCCCTACGTTTCTCCGTGTTTTTGATTGAATATATTATATTGATATATTGATATTATTATATGTTATAATTGTCATATTGCGGTATTCCCATGCTCATTGATCATTATAGAAATGCCGCAAAATGTGGTGGATTCAAACTCCTTTTCTCGTATTCTTGGAGTGAAAAGGAAAGCGTTGGAGCAGATTGGTTTACTTCTCAGCTCGGGCTTTGCATCGTTAAAGAAGTTAGTTTATGAAATACAAGTCTACTCAACAAATGGGGTTTTAAAAAGCGACAGAAAAATATTCGAACTCAAACTAACCACTCTGGCTAATCGTTTTGAATCTAACATGGGAACCGTTTGAGGACTCATATCACGATCTTAATGAAAATTTGAGGGTAGAATAATTTAAATGAGCTGATTTCAAATCAAAAACTGCCACCGAGATCGTTGAAGCGAGTTGTCGACTTCTGAAGTTTTGCACAAGATTTCTCAAGAACCGTTCGCTCGAGGCGTAAGCAGTTTCCTCGATCCCGTTCCCATCAGCAGCGGTGGCCGAGTGGTTAGGAAGGGGGGAATATCAAACAGTACCCATGGGCTCGGTTCCAGTCTAATTCATTTCTTTTGCAATTATTTTCGCTTTGTTTTCTACAAGTCGTGTTGGGAAAACTTTTTTTTGCATAGTTACAATACAGTCATGGTGCATAACACACGAAAACAAACATTTTCGATGATTTTCACGGACATATTTTCCGACCATGTTGTCATGAGCCCATTGAATAGAGGGAAAAATTGATGGAAAACATATCTTGAAAATGTTTGTTTTCGTGTGTTATGCACCATGATGCAAAAAAAAGTTTTCCCAACTTGTAGAAAACAAAGCGAAAATAATTGCAAAAGAAATGAATACAGCACCCATGGGGAACCGAACCCATGGGTACTGTTTGATTGTCCCCCCCCCCTTCCCAACCACTCGGCCACCGCAGCTGATGGGAAGGGGATCGAGGGAACTGCTTGCGCCTCGAGCGAACGGTTCTTGAGAAATCATCACGGCGGCTCAAAAGCGGGGCGCGCCTACAATTAAAATGCAGAGAGAGCGGCGCGATCAGACAGTGCGAGGCTCCGCCCACTTACCCTCTCCTCTCTCGCCTGTGTCTAACCCGGCGAGACTAGAGCTCGCGCAGGTCTATACCTAGCTCTCTTTTGATGCGCAATAAAGGCTCGCTCCCCCTACTGATGCCTATTTCAGATTTAAGATTTCTGTAGCATACTGTATTGCGCGAAATCAAAATTATTTTATTCTAACGCCGTTTTAAGTTACTGGTGCTGAGCACCCGTGATCATGTGTAAAACTTCAGAAGCCGTCAACTTCAACGATCTCCGTAGCAGTTTTTGAAAAGAGATTTGAAATCAGCGCATTTAAATTAGTCTACCCTCAAATTTTCATCAAGATCGTGATATGTGTCCTCAGACGGTGTCTATGTAATTAGAAAAACTGAGATATCAGAATCTGATTGGCTGGTTTTTCAATATCTAATTATAAATTGAACCTGAATAAGGCTGAGAACATTTGTCCTCTGGCGCAGCTGGCCTTGAGAGCGCTTCGAATCTTTTTCTACAATTTTTTTGCACTTTTAAAATTACTAAAGTTTTCCTTCGTACGCTCCTGCAACGTTGAATAATATCTGTTGATGCTTTTAGCAGATCAAACTGTTTCGTGGTCTACACAGGATCTCATTAGAATAGAAAATTACCTTCTGAGTGCTAGCGATCGGATTGTAGCATAAATAACAATATGATTACTGATGAAGGAAAAATAAAATAGTTTAAAAACTGCAAAAAAAAATGTTGCAAAAGGATTGCAGCAAAAACGGATTCGTGTCAACAACATAAAGCTCTCAAGGTTGGCGCGTTACCAGCTGCCCCAGAGGACACTTGTTGTAGGGTTGGTGAAATCGAGAAATCTCGATACTCGAGGCCTCTATCGCAAATTACCCCTTGCATTCTCGATCGAGTCGAGGCCTCGATTACGAGAGAGAAGGGTCGAGTCGGGGTCGAGACAGCGAAACTCGATCGAGTCTGGCGGAGTGGTAGTGGTTGTGTTTTGCCTACGTCATTCATTCGACGTTGGTTCTACCCCGCCAAACGATCAATACGTTTTTTCCACATTCTCTCTTATGCAGTATGCGATTCCGACCTTATGCGATGCGTTTTTAGAAGAAAGAAGCATAAACGCGAATTTCCTGACCATTTACAGATAAAGTAAAGTACTGAGTCGGTTACTAACGCGTAACGCGTCGTCGACTACCCCACGTCTGTCTGATCACACGTTTCTTTATCTTTATCCTTATCGGCAGATCTTTATCCGTTTCAAGTTTTGTAATGAAATTTTCTTCAAATTTTCCTGCTCAAAACAATTCATGGAAGCACAGAGTTCATTGTGATCCACAGAAAAAAGTGGCAAAAACTATTGATCACCTGCCGGGGACGAACCAGCGTCGAATGCATGAGATTTGCAAAACACAACCACTACACCACTCCACCAGAATCGATCGTGACGGCCCGAGTCTCGATCCCGACTCGACCCTTCTCTCTCGTAATCGAGGCCTCGATCGAGCATTTCCATTTTCGAGCTGCTCGATATTCAAACTCGATCGAGTTTGAGAGTCGAGGCCTCGACTGTCTCGACTCGATTTCACCAACCCTAACGTGTTGTCAGCTCTCCCCAACTCGAACTAGTGAGAGCAATTTTCCCACTAATTTCTCGCGATTACTGATTGTCGATTTTCAGTTCTTAGGAATCAATTATCCAATGATGTTAGATTTGTTTTGGACTTCCTAGAGAATTCCCCTTGCAAATTTATGGATTCATGGGGGTATGTGTTTTGGATTCATATTAGCTAGTTCTTGGCTACTTCATTAGCGCCCCCCCGTCAAGAACTTTCAATTCCAGAGTTTCACAAAAAAATTCAATGTCTAATTTTCAATATGCTGGCCATTGTTCAATTTGGATAAACTGCATTGTACATAATAGCGTAGAATTGTACCCACGACTTTTTTTGCCGTTCATTTTAGTGCAAGAAATTTACAGGAGGCTAATTATCTATATTTATATGTTTACTTGTAAATAATTGTCGTAGACGAGTACATCCATTTGTTGCAGAGCGAGAAAGGATGAAGATGTGCTGGATGAATACAGGGATAGACTTGCAAGCTTTCACGTTAGTTTCACCCATTAAATTTAGGGTTGAAGGGATTGTTTGTACAAAGTTTTTTTTCACATCACTTGCTTTTTTCAATCCGGCGATTTTTGTATGACTATTTCGCCTCATAACACGGGTTTCCTGTAAGAGTGTATGAATGCCGTCTACTAGGAAAAAACTTGTAGTCTCCGATTTCCATGAAAGTTGGTTGGTGGGCATCCTTAGGAGTTAGGAGGAGGTCCATCTACTTGGTTTGGTCAATTATCAATTTTTTGGTCGTAAAACTTTAAATGATCATAACAAACTTCATTTTCATCGCACAGCGATCTAAAATATACCATTGAATTGCACTTGGAATTCTCTACAAAAAAGTCGAAGTCGCACAATGCGAAAAAACTTGATCTTCCGCCTCAAAAATCGATAACACCGATTTTTTTACCATAAAACTATGATTTAATATTTTCAATCGATTCTACGGACCCTTTTTAGGGTGACCCTATATTTCGTTTTTCATAACTCTGGTCCCCTGAACCCGAGTTAGTACAGTAGATCCGGACTTTTGCCGAAAACACACTTTGCGTCATAACTCGCTTGAAAGTGATCCAATCATTAATTTCATTAAACCTTTCTTTTATTGTCTCCGCAAGAGCTACATTTTTTTAGTCTAACAAGGAAAAGTTCTAACAAGGATTCTAACAAGGGTTCTAACAAGTCTAACAAGGAAAGGTTGCGATGTCGATATGGAGTTGCCAAACGAGACCTAGCGGGATCGATAGAGGAAAAAATTCTAAGAACTCGTATGCTGTTCAAATTTGCTGAGGACATCTTGGAATTCCTGGGCTGTTGTAGCGTTTCAAGCATTTCTGGGACATAGTCGCTGAAATCGGTGCTTCCCATACCACAGCCCAGGCGTACCCAGATGTCCTCGGCAAATTTGAACCGCATAGGAGTTCTTAGAATTTTTTCCTCTATCGATCCCGCAAGGTCTCGTTTGGCAACTTCATATCGACATCGCAACCAGGGGTGTGCGAGAAAAAAATTTCGAGAAAATTTCGAGAAACGAGAATTTCTCGAACAATTTTTCGAGAAAACCGAGAAATTCGATAAAAATAGTAAACTGTGTTTTCATTGTTTCCTTTCAATATGTTGGATCAAAGATTGATTTTTTCGTGAACAGCATCAAAGAAACGAAAAAGAAACACCTTTTAGTCCCTCTACAGGTTATTACTCTGATTTTTTCGATAGGGTTTTTCTCCGCTCTTCCAGAGTCACTCCTGATTTTACCCAAAACGCGGTTTCCGATATTTTTTTTCCAAAAAATAGGTCAAAGTGGCTCCAAATCGCATGTTTTCCATCAGAATTTCGAGAAAAAATGGTAAAATATTTTACTCATTTATTGTTAGTTAATTTTTTTTCTCGATTTCTCGAAAAAAAACCCCGAGAAATTTCTCGTCGAGAAATTTTCTCGAAAAAAGTCAAGAAATCGAGAAAATCGAGAAACGAGAAATGCACACCCCTGATCGCAACCTTCCCTTGATTTTTTTGATTGGATCACTTTCAAGCGAGTTATGACGCAATGTGTATTTTCGGCAAAAAAATCGGCTATGTCCGGCCTCGAGCGACCCGAAAAAAAAAGATGCGATGGAGCCACATAGTGCAGATTATTGTATTGGTGCAAATGAATAAGCGCTACGCTTTTTAGCGTTACCATTCTACAGCTCACATTTTGCAGCTCTCGTACCATTAAACAGCCCTAAGTCGGCGTACAAAATGAAATTGCCAATGTGATTAGCACCCCAACCTGTCTTTAAAAAAGTGCTTTTATAAATGATCACTCTCATCCTGTCCGAACTTTGTTCGTCCCATACGCAAATGAGCTCTTATGTGAAAAAAATCGGAAGGAGGCGTGATCACAATTATGGAGGCAAAGTTCGCCAAAAAAATTTCAAAACAACGTAGCAGGTGCTTAAAAGTTATATTTTTCTCTCGAACGAACATCATTTACGTAGAGTGTTGGCAAAAAAAAATGATATCGGCGGGCGGATTCGAACCTTCACCGAGGAACGGGTTCAAGATTTTGACTAAGGTTGGCATTTCGGTGTTTGTAACGTTGCAATAGCGCTTCCCTAGGTAGCAACGTTGCAACGGAGAGGCAAGGGGGGGGGGTAGCAACGTTATTAATAATTTTATCGATTTTTACGAAAACTGCAAAAGCTAGGATCACGAAAACTTGGATTCTTGCATAACTTTTGACGCTCTTTCGAATGGTGTATAACATGAGGGGTTAAAAGGTTAAAATGAAGTTGAGTTTTTTTCAATCTCAAAGATCAAGTTTTGGGGTCAAATTTTTGGCTGAAGTGTATCCCACCCCTAGGGCGTCTAAACCTCCCAGTACGTAGCCCCGACTATTTTGAGCTACTGTGTTACCCCTCGTCCGCTCTTCCGCATACATCGTTTTTAAATAGCTGACTTTTTTCAGAATGGTAAGTGGGAGAACGGAAAGGAGTTGAATCCTCGATTCCTTTGCGAGCGAGGATTCAGATTAGTAGATGCGACAAAGAGGACTATAAAATGTGATGCGTGTGGCTTCTACTTAAGCGCTTCACTACCTGATATTACCACGGTCGACGTGAAAGTATACAATCGATGTCTCAGGTGAATTTTCACTCCAATCATCAAATCAGTCACGAAATATATTTTTTAAAAAATCAATTTGGCTTATATGTTTTAATGTTTTCTTAATGTTTTCTCTTCGGGTATTGGTAGTCCATCACACATTTTCGTACCATCGGTGCCGGTTATCAGACACTATATATTTAGCCGAGTCAGTGATCAGACCACAACATATGAACGTTCGGGGGTGTTCAAATTACCCTTTTAAACTGCGGTTCTCAATTTCATTGTCTGACATATTATATTTTCTCATAGATCCCCTGAGACGATTTATATAGAATTCGCCTGTGCAGTTGGATTAATGATAATTATATTTGTATTATGCAAGTTGTTTATGCTAAATTGTCATCACCACAAGTCGGAGCCGTAGGGTTTCCCACTCTCTCGCTAGAGCTCGAGAAGAAGGTTTGAATGATAGGCTGCACAGGCTGTATCTAAGCTGCGGAGATATTTGCTCCAGTAGCTGAATATCACGCCTCTTATCCATACTGGGAAGGCTCAATTGCAGCGCTGTGACACAGCCAAAAAATTTTTTGTGCGCATTCCAATGATAATTTGTCGTAGTCGTGTAACTTTAAAACATATTATAGAAAAGTGTACGAAAGCGTCGAAACCTGTCACGAAAAGACATGCACGGCAAAATCAAGAAGACCGAACTTCTTCCCACATCTTAATGGAGATGTGGACCTGATGAGAGAGTTGAGTATACGGATGGACAGCATGAAGAATGCTCACGTTTCCAAGGAAATGGAGGTAAAGATCATTTAAAACGCGTTCTCTGTAAGAACTCGGTGAAAGGCTACTCCGATGGCACAGTATTTGAAAGTTTTCTCAGATCGGGCTCAAACTTCACCAACATGACCCCTAGGGACGGTATTTGCGGTATTTACGATTACTCTTTACTAGTATATCAATGTGTCTGTATGTATGTTTGTTTGTTTGTTTGTCGGTCGCCCTTTTTTTCAAATGCTCATAACTCGCTCCAAAACGATTTCCCAAGCCAATATCTTTCACCAGAAGACTCGTAATGGAAAACTTTTTTTTTAATTCAATCCAAGATGGCGCAACAAGTCATCCAATCGAGAGTCACCAAAGAGTGGAGACTACAGTCAATCGAAAGAGTCGGTCTGTTCTCGATGTGGAAGGGACAGCCACAAGGAAGATGATTGTCGTCACATCAACACAGAGTGTCACAAATGCCACCGGAAAGGACATCTGAGTGTGATGTGCAACAAATGGAGTCATCCAATGGATAATCAGGAACATAACATATAGATTTATTTCTTTAACTCGACTTAGGATTTATATTTATTTTGTAGTTGCAAACTAACGTATCACGCTCGCGAAAGGCTCGTGAGGCCGAGAGCGTTCCGAAAAAAATTGGGATGGAGCCACGAAGCGCGTTTGTTGATGACTGGGATAACCCGGCGACACCTATCCAACGTGCGAGCGTAGTTGGCTAGTTTTTGAACTTTGATCCCAAAATTTTTGGGATACTTCTTCGGTTTTTATCCCAGGCAACAACCACTCCGAATGTGGAGAGGGTGGTGAATGAGAATGGTAGGGAGGAAATACTCTGCGAGATAAGTCTGGGCCAAAAATCGAAGAAGTGCCAATTTTTTATCTTTGATCTCTCGAAAAATAGAATTCAGATATCCCTTCCATGCTCATTCGAAAGAGCATTAAAATATGCTTACAAAACCTAAAAGATTTTAAATTTCATAAATTTTGGCCCAAGTTATGACTGAAAATATGACGATTTTCGTCCATTTCGATGAAAATCGATGTGGCTACCCAGGAAGCAAGGCCTACCCCATCCCTATTTTTTTATATTATTTGTGTATTTTATATTCAAAAAACTTGGCAAACTTTCCGGGTCACATTCGCGTGCCAAATTACCGAAACTTTCGACCAAGCGTGGCCAACCGCGTCTATTTTTCTAAAACGGATCCATTCCGATAGGAAGGTGAGTGTTTCCAAGTACTTTGTTATGCCTCAAGTAAATAGATCCGTTTTAGAAAAATAGACGCGGTTGGCCACGCTTGGTCGAAAGTTTCGGTAAATTGGCACGCAAAATGTGACCCGGAAAGTTTGCCAAGTTTTTTTACTTGGGTTTTTTCTAGTTTTTTCCTACTTGGGTCAAAATTTATGAAATTTAAAATCCTTTGGGTTTTTAACATAACTTTTTATGCTCTTTCGAATGAGCTATCGCATGATAGGGATATCTGAAATCTGTTTTCCGAGAGATCAAAGATCAAAAATTTTGGGATAAAAGTTCAAAAATCGTAAATACCGTCCCTAGGGGTCATGTTGGTGAAGTTTGAGCCTCGGGAGACTGTTTTGACAAAACTATGCCACCCACCTCGGTTCTTACAGAGAACGCGTTTTAAGTGCCTACGTCGCTAATAAATTCATAAATTTTTAGGTTACTGAAGATTCGGTAGATTCTGCTTTCGTTCTCAGACTTTTCCCCGATGAATCGGTAGATATTCGCTTGAAGAGACTGGTAATTACTGGTTGGGAAATCGAAGATTCTTCTACGTAGGTCATTAAAAAAATATTTATAAATGCGACCGTTTGGGTTGGGGATAAACAAGCCCCAGCTGGATAAGAATAAAAATCGAAAGTGCTCAAAACTTGTCATTTTTTGGAACGCCTTGGTATGTCGAAATATTTTCCCATTTTAACTCTAAAATTATGAGATCTATTTTGTGTTTATATCACCCGTGCCAAAATTATGAGATCTATTTTGTGTTTATATCACCCGTGCCCCCATTTATGCTTATTTATGTTATAACATAGCATACGATGATCACAAATAGGAGAGAGCGGCTGGTTGAAAGTAACAAGGTTACTTAACAACTGTTTCTCGCACGGCCCCTTAGGAGCCGACATAGAGAGGAGGGACAACATCTTAATTCCGACGATACAGTTTGACAGAGCGACCGGTGTCATACTGTGCCTTTTGGCACAGTTTTTTACGCAGAGAAAATTAGCAGTGTGCTCGCACAATTACTTCTTGCTGTAGTCCACAGTAAATTTTAAAAAAATTAAAGGCAAATCCGTGTAAGACCTAAGAAATTACAAATTTTTGACAAATTGATTCCTCGTGGTATTGCAAAAACTATTAAAAACGCTTTTTTATCAAATTTGGCGACTGAGAAGGGAATTAATCTTTTGAGCCTATTCCCTTCTCCCTTCTTCCGATTAAGATAAGTGACACAGCAAGCTACAGAAATTGCAAGTCCCGGGATTTCGTGGTGGGAGTTTCCGGACTTATTTCCTGCTACTCCTCCTTTAACTCACAATAAATAGTTCAATAAATATAAGGACGGCGTTTCCCGATGATCAAAACAATTCACATGTATTTATCTCGGTTTTCAGCCTGTCTGGACCAAATATGACCACTGGTGAGCTAATGATGTCATAGTTTTTCGGGTTTCGGATCAGCGGGCAGTGCTGCCGGGCATCCCTTTGCGGATCGGCGGAACGGATATTCGTTGAAATTTTTTTGGCGCTTCGCGTCGATTTGCAATAATGATGGTATTTCTCATCTATATTAGGGTTGGCTTGGCAAGAAAAATTACCGGGTCTTGCGAACGTGCAGAATGATCCCAAGATTTCTCGGCGAGCGTGCAGAATGAGTGGGAAAGAAAGTGAGGGGCAAGATTCTTTTAAGAATTGCACGAATTGAGAATTTAAGAATTGAAAGAATTTTGATTGCCTCTCATTCGTCGATTTCTCGAAGAGATCGACCGGCGGATCGACTCAGAGCCGGAAAAGTGAGAGGGCCAAGATTCTTAAGAATCTTGCTCTCGAAGAAGAACTCTTGGGAAATATGTAAAATGATCAATTATCTCAATAAGATCTTTCATTCTTTCTTGCCGGGCCATCACTAATCTATATGACTGATTTGCATCAAGAATATTGAATTTTTAAAGGTTTAAAAAAATTCAACACCGTGAATATTTTGCCCCGGTTAATTTTATGCTACTTCGATACAGCTTGAAATTCTATATCGAAAGATTTTTTTCAAACATGAATATCGGACGCGAAATTTTTAGTTTTTCATATTTTATTGTGCATATTTCCCTTTTTATATCACGCAGTCGACGTGGGTTGGAATCCGCACCACTGCATTAATTTTTGCCACTATGTTTTTTTTAAATCAAAATGAAGTTTTTTGGAGGAAAATCAATTTTACTAAGCTAGTACTATGTTTTGACCTTTTTAGTCAACACAAATTTTGGTAACTGTCTAACTTTTTTCAGATAAGGTTCCCCCTTTGGTTTAGCCAGCTATTCAGATGAACTCAAATCACCAAAGGTGGGACCCTTGTGTCACCTAAGAATTGAATAAAATTAGGGGGGGGGGTTCTGGAACGTAATTTGACCCACGCGATTTTGGACAGTCCTCTCATACGATTCTTCGAGCTTTGTTCGAAGATTTTGGGTGAATGAGACGCCTTCAAACTTTAAAGAAGGCGTAAACTCCAAATTCGGAGAGGCTCTTCCCCTGTGCGATCAGGGGGAAGTACGGTGGGAAGAGCCTCGAGAAAGGAAGAGGGTGAGAGTGACAGACGCGAGAGTTTTTCACTCCTCTCCCATTCCCTTCCCTTCTCCGCTGCGTCTTGACCTAACCCTCTTCCCTTTGCACCGCGCATCTTGATTTTGCCTGTGCCCTGTAGAAACTTTGCGCGCGTGTAACTCGGTTCAAAGTTGATCTAGAGAGTTTTAATGTTCGAATTCGGAATGTGGTTTACGGATACTATTGGCCTATGACGTCAGATTATGCCCTAAAATATTGAGTTCACGCCTTCTTTAAAAAGTCCGAAAACTGCAAACTTTGGAGCCCTATATCTCAGCATAGTGATTTTCGAGCTAAGTGATCACGGATGCTCAGTACAAAAAAAACGGTTGAGGGTAAAATAATTTTAAATTGCTGCGCATAATTTTCGTTGTATAGCACGCGTGTCACCTAAAAATCGAATAAAATACAAGGGTGGTTGGCATAATATATGACCCCCACTTTTCTGTGCAGTTTTTGGTAGTCCATAGTGTCCCTCACAAGATACCGTCGAGCTTTGTTCGATATCGTTGATTTCAACGACGCCAGACGTCTTTCTCACCTCGGCAACATTTTCGATGTGGTAACCGTTCGAATCGTCTCGATGAGCTCTATCGATTGAGACCATAAAATTGATTGACCCGAATATGTGGAGAAAATTTATCGATTAAATCGATTTTCATAAATATAAAGCAAAATATCGATGGGCCACAAGTTCAGACGTATTCTCCTCGACATTTAGAACATTTCATCTCTTGTATAACGAAGCACCTTAAAAAATGGCGATTTTAGGCCATTTAAAAGTTTGACGACGTCTGGCGTTGAAATCAAAGATATCGAACAAAGCTCGACGGTATCTTGTGAGGGACCCTTAGGACTACCAAAAACTGGCTTTACCTCAGATTGGAGATTTTCAATGTGCAACAGTTTATTCGACTCATAGGTGACACGCGTGATAGAGTTTTGAACCTAGTGCAAATTGGAATGGTTGCTTGCGAGGAGATTGTAGAAAAGTGAAGAATGGCGCTCTCGCATCCCTTGCCAGCCAATGTGCACGAAAGGGGGCGGAGCTAGGGTTGGCAAAAAGAATCTCTATCGACCGGATCGGCGCGCAAAATAGAGAGCGGAATGAATCTGAGACAGAGGACGAGAGCAAAATGAAGATTTATTCGAATCTTTGAAAGATTCAGTTGAATCTTTACTTTCGCTAGAACGTAATTGACGTGGCTGGTTCGACTCCCGCCGACGGCTAATCTTTTGCCGATTTTTTACTCGAGCCCAATGATGTGTCGTCTACTTTGAATCGCTTTTGATATGATGATACGTTCTTTTGACGCTGTTTTTCGAGTATTGACGACACATAGTTGTCATACCTCAATGGGATTCCACCATTTTTTTTCGCATACGAGTCTTCAAATTTAACAAAATTTCATGTCTGATGGTAATTTCAATAATAGATTAATTATTTACGACCGCCTAAACTTTATAATCTCGCTTAGGAGGTTCAAAGTAGTCACGCAAACCATTAAATATTTAATAATTAATTAACGGCAACATATTAAATTAATTAACGGCAACATATCCAAAAGTTCACACGTAGGAACAAGCATGAAAAACTATCCGGGAGTATTTTTTGTTGATCGAAAATCCGACCGTATCTCAATGATTCAAAAGTAGAGATTCAAACGAATCGATTCATTTGAATCTCTAGACCGCGCGATTCAACGCGGAATGATTCAGATTCAATGTGGAGATTCATTTTGCCAACCCTAGGCGGAGCCGCAGCTGTTAGTGAAATATAAATGTAGGCGAATGAGTTGTTTGAATCTCCGTAGTGACGAAGAGATGAAATGCTCCAAATTTTAGGAGAATACGACTGTCACTTTTGCCCATAGAAATTTTAAGTGCATAGACCGATTAAAACGTTTCATTTTCACTGCTATTCGGGCCCAGGTTGTTGAAAAGTCCATTTGATACAGATCGCGTTGACGATTCGAATGATATGCTGAACGTATAGGGAAAAAAAGGATGCGGACAGAGACATTCTCATTTAAATCTAATTTTCCTTCTCAAATTGCCTATTTGGCTCCTTCCCTCCTTTGTTTCCATTCTCATTCCTCCTCGTCATTCTTTTACTGCGCTGCGCAACAAGACGAAAGCCAAGAATAATCGGATTACCTTGTACATTTGATCGTCGTTGAAATTGACGCGAAAAAGTTTGTTTTGCGATTATCTCCGTTCCGTACCCTTTTTCGTATACATTCATTGTCAGCATATCATTCGAATCGTCATCGCGAGCTCTATCAAATGAACTTTTCAAAAATCTGGGTCCGAAATTGCAGTAAAAAAATTAAATGTTTCAATCGGCGCACGCAATTTCGATGGGCGCAAGTGACAGTCGTTTTCTCCGTAAATTTCGGAATGTTTCATCTCTTCATCACTAATAGCTTTCGATTTTTAAATTCCCGGACTACGCCCCCTATATTTGGAGTCTTGAAATCGTAAAAATTGAGTCATAGACAGATCTGTTTTGCCTGCTGAGAGAGCGTGTGAAAGAATGTCTCTTAATTTTACACAGCCCTTTCTAACCACATCGCTATTAGGGCCCAAATCTGTATAGTTGTGAGCATTTTCGATTTTTACGTGTTCCAGCCGCTTGATGTACCCCGTCACATTAACCGCTTCATATACAATGACATCGTACAATCTGAATATTAAGCGTCCGTTGTCCCCTGTGCCTTCGATCAATTAGTCTGGATGTATCATTCATTCCTTCCTCCTCTCACTATTCATGGTGCCCTTCTCTTGATCTGAACGACTCCCTCGACATTCCACAATGGAGAGTCGTCGTCGATATGTTATCGAAGAATTATCGAGATTTACACGAATGCCTTTCCATCGCTAGACGTACACTAAGTGCGTCCCTATCTACGTCATCCCTTTCTCAGTCAACTGTTATTCAATGAATTTTTATTTATCCACTTGTTTGTTCTTGATAAAGGACTTCACAGCTGCAACTACAAACGAAGCAATATTTATCATCTTTACAACACGCACAACAACACAATGACCCCGTCTTTCTTACTTACCGAATGCTCGAAATAACAACGAATTTTTGGACTTAGTTATTTGAGAGGCCGTTCCGTTAGGTTTGGGAAGAGAATGACTTGTCTGTATAGACGAAGGAGATGACGTGGGGGATACATTAGCACCATTTGAAGGTGATTTCGTTATAGTACATGATCTGATTGAGAGAGTTGAGGGGTCAAGACGACGAGGCTCAGACTGTCCACGTAAAGACGAAGAGCGGATAAATTTGGATCCATCTTCGCAGGTAATTCCCTGCCTCCCAACAGTTCTCCTCATTGTCGAAACTCCCATCGACGGTGTTTTCTTTGCGAGCAGCGCCTCAATTAGATATATGTAGCCAGTAGATTCTAGATGCATTAAATTCTTTAGTTATAATTTTGATTTCGGTTGTTTATCATAATATAACACTTACAGGGAAGGAGACGGTGTTTACAAATGACTTTGACAATTCACACAAAAAAACGGAAGCTAACCTTACCCCATTTCATGTTTTCAATTTAGTTTTAAGGAGGTCCACGGGAAATTTCAAAATCGTCCTAAAATTATGTTTTTGGCTGCATCGGGGTAATTGAAGTGTTATGCAGATTGTAGAACCATAAATATGTAATTAGGTATACGTTCAGCAACCCTGTCCTGCATACAGTATACCCTATTCAACAAAATCGTATATAACCTAAGCTGTGTGATGCTATTTGCTCTCCAACTAATTAATTATTGAACAAATGATTAATTGCTCTCACAGTAAACAAAGAAAAGTTAAATTAAATAATTTTGAAAATTTCAAAAGTTGACTCGCTGATAAGTCATGACCAAGCTAACCTCACACTTCCCGTCACCACACCACGTTTCGCCTCGAGAACATCCGCTGCCCTCCTAGGCACCGCAGAGTAAAAATTCAAACTCTTTCTGAAATTCCTGTTTTGCTACTGTGGGGTGATAGACGATGCCGAATCATGATAGTGCTTTCAGAATTTTAATACATTTTAATTTGAGCTAGTTTTTAAGTGTATTGCTAAGCCCCCACGACGGTAACCCCGGCTGGTTCAATCGCTAGGTTTCATGCGTCGCAGTAGGGGTTTCTAAACGGAATGCGGAACTCCCCCATTTTCATTCCTCTATTTCATTTATTCCGCATTGTGGTCGATCCCTCTCATTTCGAATGCGGAATTCCGCAATTCTCATTCTTCCTTTTTCGTTCGAGCGGGCTCGGTGATGGATAATTCAATTAAAATAGTGGATAATTCAATGAGAATGAATAGTTTCATTGAATTCTAATAGTGAATCGCATCATTCGAGAATGCGGAATTCCGCAATCATTGCGGAATTCCGCATTGAGAGGTGACCAGTTCATTCGCAATGCGGAATGAGAAATGATTATGGAAATGATGCGGAAATGCGGAATGAATTCCGCATAGACATCCCTACGTCGCAGTGGCGCGAAAATTCAAATTTTGGAATTTTGCCAAAATTCTCAATTTTTCGAATAGAGCTTTAGGGAGGACCACGTGAAATTTCAAAAGCATCCTAAAATTCTGTTTTCAGCTTCAATAGGGTAATCGGTGCTACAGAATCTTAATAGCACTAGTAGATTAAGAGAAAATTCAAATATCACTTAGTAATTACCTAAAACTCTAAACCCCGCCCATCGTGGTGTGGTGACAGGAAGTGTGAGGTTAGCTTGGTCATGACTTATCAGCGAGTCAACTTTTGAAATTTTCAAAATTATTTAATTTAACTTTTCTTCGTTTACTGTGAGAGCAATTAATCATTTGTTCAATAATTAATTAGTTGGAGAGCAAATAGCATCACACAGCTTAGGTTATATACGATTTTGTTGAATAGGGTATAC
>LS485259.1:66732-86135 GCA_900490705.1 Pristionchus arcanus
TATCAATAGACGTCGCTGCATGAATTATAACAAGAATAAGGCAACATGTTATCTATTTTTGCCTAGTGGGTCTAGCTAATGAATACGGTAGAATCATTAAACTCGTATAAACAATGAGCCATGCTGATAATGACGATAATGACGACTGATTAAGAAAAATCAGTGAAAAATAAGTTTGAAAATTCAAATAATTGACACGCTGATAACACTTGACCAAGCGAACTTCGCACGTCCTATCACCACACCATGATGGGCGGGGTGTGGAGTTTTTGGTTATTTCTACGTGAAATTATAATTATCTTCAAATCTAATAGTCTAATTGGGATTCTGCAGCATCGATTACCCTAATGCAGCCAAAAACATAATTTTAAGACGATTTTATAAATTTGCTTGGTCCTCCCTACCGCCCATTCAAAAAATCAAGTTATTGCATTTATTTATAGATAGAAGCGTCCCGTGCAGTTCGGTCAGTTCGAATCGTGTGCTATCTAAATATTTTGGTTCTGTCGTTTATGACTGGTTCACCCTAATCCAAAAATTTACCAACACCTTAAACAAATTTTTTGCTGTTTCGCGGATCGTTTGTTATTAATAATTATAATTATAATTTTCACATTTTTACGCCAATGAGCATGTAGGTAATGTGAATATTTTGTGCCTTTGGATGAATTGATTAAGCGGAAAACTAGAGGCATTGATTTTGTATAAAAAAATAAAAAAAGGACGTCCTGTTCCGTACGTTTCTAAACGAAAGAAAATTTTCGCAAAATTGTCGGAGGCTATATGCGTTTATCAATTTTCATTGTCTGCCTTGTGAATGAGAAAGAATTCTCTGAAGCGAAATTATGTGGCAGCTTCGATTCAGCCCCTTGATCTACCCCCTTCCCATTGACCTGATGCCTTTCTCCCAATTCGAGAGAGTGTATCAACACGATAGAGCGCAGAGTGACAAGGTCACGGAAGGAGTAGATCAAGGGACCGAGTCGACGCTGGACCTCTACTAAACTCTTTACTGAACTCAGTGTGCTAATGAAGTGCCTTATATTTAACAGTTGTCATGTTATTGGTATATTTTTCAATCTTTCTTGTATCGAGCTTCAATATTTATTCATAGGCTATTGCACATAATATTCAGGCTTCCCGGAGTCTAGAACGACTAGTGTTACGGCAAAACCTAGACCTAACACATCTGATCAACATGAGCTACCAAAATAATAGCGTAAGGAGTTCAGCACAATACGTCTTCTTCGCATCATGCATTCCGGAAATGCGGTTCATTCTTCTCAATTATCACCTTTTCAGGCCGAACCCGAGAATGTTCGCAAGATTTTTATCGGTGGCCTCTCACGTGTAAGAAACTTGAACACTTTTATCATTCATCTCTTATTCATTAACTATTTTGCAGGATACTACTGACGATTCATTGAAGAGCTTCTATGAACAATGGGGAGAGACCCAAGACGTTATCGTAATGAAGGATGCCATGACCAAGAGATCGCGTGGTTTCGGTTTCGTCACCTATAATAGTAGCTCGATGGTAGTTTTGTTTAAAAAAAATGTGAATACCTCGTGCTGTACTAGGTGAACACTGCCATGGATAATCGTCCTCATGTCATTGATGGAAAGACAGTGGACCCCAAGAGAGCTGTACCCAGAGAAGAAGGACAAAAAGGAAGTGATGGAAATGTTTCTAGCAAGAGGCTATACGTCGCAAACGTTAAGGAAATAAGCGAAGAACAAATTAGAGAATACTTTTCCAAGTACGGTGGAATCGAGAAGGTACCACCATATAATTCTTGTTTCCCGGCTATTGGAACCACATTTTTAGGTCGATATAATTGTTGATAAGATGACTAATCAGCCACGTGGATTTTGCTTCATCACATTTGACGATTACGATCCCGTGGACAAGTGTGTGCTAGAGAGAGTCAGTGCATTTCTCTTACCGATTCGTTACGGACGGGCACTTCCCAACTTTTCCCATGTGTTTTCATGAACTAAAAATCAGAACGGTGTATCGTATTACTATTTTTGGAATATTAAAAATAGGTACCGCAGACGATCGTTCTTTCTGCGATTCATCAAATCCGTGGTGTGGTAGACACCACGGATTTTGTCCCATTTTTCATTATCGATTGTTTGGCTTTATTTTCGCTCTAAATTAAAATATTTCCACAAATTTATGTTTATTTAAAAGCTCTTGACCTCCTCCATCGAATGATTTCTGCAATATTGCCCTACCATCCCTCTGAGACGCTAAAATCGCCTTTGAAAGATTTTGACCACTTTCTGAATTTTGTATTTTCCATTTTTCTCCGGATTTTTGCGTGTCCCATTCGAGTTTTTATTTTCATTACCACCTCAAACCTGTCCTGACCGATACCTGGCACGTCGTAATACCCAATTTGTAGTCGGACGCCTGCCACAGGTCATGAAAGGTAGTCAATTCGAGCCTTTTTGTCGATTTTATCAAAATTTATTTATTTTCTCCCGGATTTCGCGTGTCCCATACGAGTTTTTGTTTTTATTACATTCTAAAAGCACTCCCGATCATAACCTAGCACGTCGTAATACCCGATTTTTAGTCGGACGCCTGCCACAGGGCTTCGAACAAATTAAATTTTGCACCACAGAGATCTTACAGATGCTGAATAAATATGATACCTCCTATAGAATGCTGGCGAAATAATGCTTGAGAAGCATACAGTGGATACGCTGAGAGATAAAAATGCAAAAAAAAAAATATTTTAATTACTAAATAAAAATAATTTAAAATATTGTAAAAATATCTGTCCCAAGATGTGCTCAAACTCTACACTTGATACGGTAGGTGCATGGAAATTTTCAGTTTTATTAAAATGGCTATAATTTTGTTGTTTTACAATTTTTTAAATTTTTATTTTAACTAATAGATTACCCATCGTCGAAAACATACTATCCATTCGAGTTGGCAATTTTATTAGTTGTTTGAAACACACCGGTTGCGGTACCTAATTAAAAATCCGTTTTTCTAAATTTTCTATCTTGATTTTTTGTTATACACATTTGTGCTCAAAGGGAAATTTGTTCAGCTTTTATGGTGACTATATTCACCTTTCCACGAATCAAACTCACTTTTGAAGGAAATTTTGGTTTTTTAAAGTTCATTTTTTGACCTGATGTATTTACATGATCCCTCAAAATTTGGACGATGTCGGAGCACTTTGAACGCTTTGTACCTGCGACCCTGCGACGACACCTGCGACCTCTCAGAAGACCTTTGATATATAAATAATTGTTAATCTTATTCAAAAAGCCTCAACGCGTGAAAAGTTGAAAGGCGCCGCGGCCGCACCACTGAACTGAGCGTCTACCTTGCCGTAGGGGAAATCTTGAGATAAATTGAAAATTTGAACTTTCAAACATTTTCAAAATCCGCCCAATTTCGCCCCCGCCTTCGGCGGGGTCTGATCGGCTAGTAGGGTTCACCGCTGTTCGATTCGCTCTCCATCCTTTTCGCAAAATAGAAAGTGCCCACGACACGTTTGACCTTGCTTACAGTTTCGTGCACTGCCTACGCGACTTTCGCAGTAGCGAACAAACATACATACATACATCGGGAGGCCTCACTCCTTTAAATACAGTACATTTTCAACCTTGATTTTTAGAGGCGTATCGTATTTAAAGGGCATAATATCAACAATATTGGGATTGGAGAGGTCAATAGCTGTCAAATGAGCATAATTGAGAATCCAAACATTTTGATAGAGCGAAACAATTGATAATGAAAAGGGGTGTCACAGCATGTCAAATCCGTGGTGTACACAAAACCATAGGATAAGGTGGATCGCCGAAAGAAAATGAAAGACATTGTTTATTTCAGTATCATATGATCGGAAGCACCCGTTGCGAAGTCAAGAAAGGGCTGAATAAGGTATATTACAGTACTGCAGTATAGCATTCATAGAACGCTTTTCCAACGTGATGGGAGAAGAATAACAAGATGGATCTCAAGTCACCGGGTCAGAGGGGAATGAGGATGACTCAGGATGTAACGGTGTAAAACTAATCCAATCGATTCGGGAGCGGTTTAGTTGTAATCCTCGTCGAATTCTAAGAAATTTTTACTCGGGGACATTTTTCGCTCAAAATTCATCGAAAGCTGAAAATCGATAAATTCGACAACTGTTTTATTTTCTTAATCGATCCGTATTGTGACAACACACATTCAGTAACAATTGCATAATTGATGTTGGTCATTTCGTGATACATACCTCTGGGGAACGGTATTCTGTACGGATACGGACAATACGGATCGATTAAGAAGTAGTAAAAAAAATAAAATGTGTCAAATTTTTCGAATTTATCAATTTTCAGCTTTCGATGAATTTATATGATATGAACGATAGGTATCAGAACAACAATCAATTACTAAGGAACTATTATTTTTAATGGCTGTCCGTTTGTCTGTTGCAACCTAACTAACTAGCGAACTACGTTTGCGATAGAGCGACCACCGAGAGCGATCCCAAATAAGAAGTTTCGATGACGCCCAGAAGATCAACTTTTTTTCGAATCGCTCTTGGCCTCACGAACCCTCATGAAGAGCATCGCACAGTCAATTATAAAGACACGTTCCCCTGTCGAAACATTAACGGTAAACAGCGCATCACAGTGGTATGATTTTCTCCAATTTTTGGGCAAATTTATACAAATCGTTTTGGTTCATGCAACTATTGATTTGTTTGAATTTCAACCGAAAATGGCTTGAAAAACGGGTTATTGCATCAGCATTGCGGTAATATTACACAGTAATAATGTAATTGAATATCTTTTTTTTGTGTGCGATTGACGCCAAGTCGTTTGATACATTGCAAAAATGATTCGATTTAGTTTCCGGTGTGAACAGTCGGAGAACGATTTATTGCATAGTGGTGACGACATAAATTATCGATTAAAAAATATTTTCGTGGGAATTAGTTTGGTAAATGTTTTTTTGGGTGTGGGATGGTACAAGCACATCACATTTTGCGGCAAATTTGACCCAAAAATTGGAGAAAAGTATACCACTGTTCCATTAAAGCTGAGAAGATGACCGGAAACCTCACCATCGAAACTCACATAGCCTTCAAAATTCGTAAAAGCATACCACATGTTTGATTCTCATGGCCTGCATATTTGACAAAGGTTTTAGCGCGACAGACACATATAAATGGAGCGACAGACAGACACAATGAAATCTGATTTTAAAAAATTTTATCCTCAAAAAAACAGGGCGAAGTGCACGCTTTATCCTTCGTTCTTGTAGATAATACATCTTGAATATGCTTTAGGAGGAACAGAATCGAGCGCAGATAAGTCGTGACCGAATGGATCGATTTGGTCGTAGTCGTGGAGTTGGTCGGGACATGGGAGGAGGAGGACGAGGAGGATTCGGAAGCTATGGAGGTGGATATCAGCAATATGGAGGATATCAGCAATATCCGGGGCAGACTGGTTACGGAGGCGACTATGGTTAGTAGAGAATATATTCCTTGTGTCCCCTTAGTTCCTTGTATATTCCTTGTGTCCCCCTTTATTCCTTGTGTCCCCTTCGAATTGAAGCTACGCCCGAGGCGCAACGAGACCGAAAAGTGACATTTAATTAGGTGGAATAGACGGAAAGGGGTGGGGGGGGGCTCTCCAGAGTTAGGCGAGTTTGGCTAGATCACCGATGGGGTGGTTTTGAAGACGATGCTTGGATATTCGGATATTTGGAGTTATGCGCATCGATCTACACCAGTTAGAAATCATGGAAGCGATCTTTAACACTGCTACAGTGAGGTATGTATAATTCAAAAGTGTAGGAATAGGATCAGCTCATTTATTTACAAATTGTAAATAAATGAGCTCTTTCGAATGAGAGGTTCTTGGAAGCATAACTCGAATGTGCTGCTCTTTGGCATTTTCCAGTTGATTTGAAGTCGTTTCATTCTGTCCGAACAGCGCGCAGCGAGAGAGTTTGTTAAAAAAAGAGGAAGGCATTCTTGTTTACAGTCTGATCTGATGTTGTTGAACATAAACTTCAAATCAAGTTGAAAGCGTGGAGGGGTAAACCTACGCATTATGTGATGCTTTCGTAAACGACTTTTCCTACGCTTTCAAGTTATGCATACAGTGCTATAGCAGTGTTAAAAATCACTTTCAAGATGTTTAACATCCTGCTTGATAGACCTCGAAAAAGTAGGTGGGGTAGTCGTATTACAATTTTTCTCAGAATTGCGCAAGAACCGAAATCGAACTCAAAGTCGGGTCTCCAGGGTTCCAGCATGCGTGGAGCTCCAAAATGATTTCTGTACAATAGGACTCTGGACATTGTTATGACACATAGTGGTAACTGATAATATAACTGATGCTAACTCTTTTTAACGAATTTGGAGTCGTGACTTGCATGCAATTTGCGAGCGAGCCAAGCAAGAACTACACAGCTCAAAAATGTCCTATTCATAAAATCTCTGAGCACGTCTCTTTTAAAGAAAAATTCGTTCAGGAAAAGATTGTTGTAATAATTGTTCACTATAATTTATCCAGAAGTATGACGAGCAAATAATTTGCAGCAGCCGCTACTGGCTACGGTGGATACACTCAAGGATGGGGAGGTGAAGCAGGTCAATGGGGACAAGAGACTGGATATCAGAACGGTCAATGGGGACAAGGGGCGGCAGCGGCAGCATGGGGTGGAGCTCATGCAGCTGGTGGTGATGGAACGTCTAACTCTTGGGGTGGTGCTCCACACAAGTATTGATGTTTGAACAATCTATCACCGTCGAACCTGATACTCATAAATACACGGATATATTTTATTCACTTGTTTATTTGCAACTGTTCGCATATTTGTTAAGTTAACTCTAAGATGTTCAGCAAAGCTCGATAAAATACTGTTGTGATGAATGCTCACGCTGGTACAAGAGTAAAAATATCTCCCTGTATCTATCACTCATAGTGTCGAGAATGAGCGAACCTTATCACCTAGCGCAAGATGGCGGGAATGTTTGGTCTGATTGTAGCTGGTCGTCTAGTGCAGACAGATTTCTGTATTGTGAGCGAAAGAGAAGTCGCCATCGAGATCACAGACGCTGAATCGATAAACCACCTTACGCTTTTTCTAACTGGAGTGAGCCCTTTCCCCGTCGGGATGGCCGGAGCTGGTGAGTTTAAAATTTCCCGCATCACAACCTCTAGGGATGCTACATTGTGTTAGAACCCTAGACCTTCGCAGCTCCGAAAATTGGGCTGTGGCTGAGGACTGTTTATTACACAGCAAGTTTGCCTATGGGTAAGCAAAAAATCGACTTGTATATTCATAAGAAATCTGGATTGCGGCATTTAGGGTCTGTGGATAAAAGAAGAAGAAAACCAATGCAGAAGAAAATCCTATAGGGAAATTCAATCTGAGTGCCGGCGAAGTTCTGTGCCAGAAAGAAAGAATATACGTCGAAACGCTCAAATCAGCATTAAAACACGTCTAGTAAATGTTATTCGCAGTCGAATGTAGATTGGTGAAAAAAAAGACTTTAATTACATTAAGGTGGCTCAACATCGACACGAAGTTCAATTACTAAAAACATATGCGAATCGCATATATTTTTTTTATACATTTTAAATAACATGAAATGTATTCTGCTTTTTTTTAATCCGGTGTGGCTCACCCCCCCCCCCCCCTGATGTGTTCAGCAAACAATTTTATCCAATTTTCACAATATTGCATTGATGTTGTGATCGTTTTTTCATCGTATAGGTCGCTTTCCCGGACTCCCGGGTGCCGTTCCCCTTGACGCAGCTCGTTTGATCCTTTCTTGCAGTATTCATTCGATGGCCAGAGAGAAGCGCATCTCCTAATTGGCATTTTCTTGGATCACTGTCCAATGAAAAGCCCAGCGTCATATTTAAAGTTGCCCAGGTTAGTCTAAACGGGGTGTATTCCGTAGTGAAGAAATTTTTAAAGAAAATGGACACCGTAACTTCAGGTTTGGGCACCTCTAGGCATGTCCTAACATGCCTCAAAGTCCCATTGTACAGAAATCAATTTGGAGCTCAATGCACCAGGTCGTTATCCTGGAGCACCAACTTTGACCAATCTCGGTTCGGGCGCATTTTGGAGACAAGTTTTCTAAGAGTTAACCCAGCTAATTTTTGATGCTTGATCTGCACCTGTTATAAGTCATGAAATTGTTTCTGAACGGCGGTACCCTCAAGGAGGTATACCTCAAAAGTGTAGGTAATGTAGGCGTCCAGTTTTCACAGTTGGTCTTCTTGTCAAACTCTTTCGAATTAGTGGATTACTGGGAAAAAAATAGTTTCATGGAGACGTATTGTTTACTCCGTTTACTATTTTCGTCCCATTTCCATCTCCAGCTCGATTCTCTATAAATTCGAGAATGTCCAGCACTTTTTGAGCGCAGGGTATTACACAAGTGTAAATTGTATTAATTAATTTAAGATTTGTGCTTTTTCCTCATTGCAGTTGAATAAAGCATCGGGATCGAGCGAGAAGATGTTCAGCTACAATATGGAAGAACTCACCCATGGATCAGTCAGTCTTTTGGTATTTGTGCACTTGAGTTTTTTAGATTGTGCGGAATACATTTACATTTACTTTTAAAAAAAAATTAATCGATTGATCTTTGAGCACTCATAAGAGCCCGTTTGTGTAAGAATCGAACAAAATGGTATGATGGTCGACACAGTAATTTAACCAAAAATTGGGAATATAGGTTCTCGAGGGTGGTGATCATCCTGGTGAACTTCATTTTGCTCCAAATCACCCAGTGCAGCCGTACTGCAACAGTGCAGCATGGTATTTTTTCATTTTTCTGTATATCGGATATCCGTCGATGAAATGTAATTGAAATTTAAGAGCAAACATAATCAACCACGCTGATTCCAACCATGATATTCATGAGTTCATAAATGCATGAATATATTGGAAGCCACGAGTTAATGACTGCTGAGTTCACCACGATGATCACCACCCTTGAAAAGCGATCGATAACTTTGGAACCATAATTTCGACACTGATCACTTGGGACCCGGGAAAATATAAACGTTGAAATATAACTTTCGGTCCACAACTATTTCCCAGAAACCGTCGAAATGAGCGAAGTCATTTTGAATGTTTTCTAGGGAGAACCAAGCAAATTTTTAAATTCGTCCTAAAATTATGTTTTTGCCTGCTTTGGGGTAATTGATGCTTCAGAATCGCAATTACATCATCATATTCAAAGAAAATTATAATATCACCTAGAAATAACCAATAACTCCAAACCCCGTCCATCGTGGTGTGGTGATAGGAAGTGTAAAGTTCATTTGATCAAGTTTTATCAGCGTGTCAATTATTAGAATTTTCAAACATAGTTTCTACTGATTTTTCTTAATCAGTTAAATAGCATAGAACCGCTAGCACAATAATTGACATTTTTAATAGTCATTATCAGCATGGATCAATGATTATACGAGTTTTATGAGTCTACCGTATTCAGTAGCTAGACTTAGTAGGTTAAATTATATAATTTGTAGCCTTATTCTTGTGATAAGTCATGCAGCGACGTCTATTGATAGGAAGCAATGCATGTACGACCTTAACTGAGCATATTCACATTGTATTCGAACTACTGCATGCGATAAGATACGAAAACTTCGAAGCCATATTTGACAAGGTTTGCTACCATGAATTTTTCTGTTTTTGAGGTTAATAGTGCATTTATGATGGCAAAATCTATTACATAATAAATTGAGAAAACGGCATGCTGTAAAACGGCATGCTGTAAAACGGTCTCCAGACGATAAAAACTGATTTCATCATATTTCACGGTCGAAATAAAACATTTTTGCTACCATGCTTGGTCCTCCCTAAATTTTTTCATTCTCTAACTTGCAGAAGAAACTAATTTTGAGAAACGACGGTTTATAACCGCCGATAGGGAACCGATGGTGTGAGGAAGAGCCTAGAGAGTGGGAGGAGAGGAGAGAGAAGGGATGGGAAGAGCCTATTTCAATCGATATATAGACGCAGAAGGGAGAGAGAGGCAAGGTCAAGCTTTGATCTACCTCCAATTAGCACGTATGCTCCGCGGTTATAAACCGTCGTTTCGCAAAACCTCGTTTACAAATGGTTGGTTACAAAATGACTGTTCCAATTCGCTATTTCTATCTTACTGGTTCCAAACTGAATATTCCAATATATATCGATTACATAAAAGACGTTTTAATGTGATTTTTTCAAAATGTTGGTTCCCCAAATCGAAAGCTCCGAATTTATGATTCCCAAGTAAACGATCGCCCCCCTTGAAATCACCAATTTGTGGAAAATTCACCGTGCCGAGGACTGTCCGACGCAAACCTCATAAAGAACTAATTTGCATAACACCAAATGTAGTTCATGGCACGGAGGTTTGGTCGACAACAAAAAAATTGGAAAAGGGACATTTAGACATCTTTCGTCAGACTTTCATGCTCATTACTGATTTCGACGTTTAATACTCATTGTATTTTTTTCGTCCCTCAATAAGGGAGCCTAGAAGCGGAATTAAAGTACGGAAATATATCAATGACAAAATAAAATCCGCTATATATCATACTCCTTAATAAAGGAGAGAAGTCTCCCTGTGCGTGTGCTGTGTTTGTCCGCTATTGTGAAAGTCACGTAAACAGGTTACGAAACTGTAAACACGCGCGCGCTTTCGAAATTGTGAAATGAGGAGTGAACTGCTCAGCGGTGAACCCTCCCAGCCGAACAGACACCGCCGAAGGCGGGGGCGAAATCGGCTGGTATATATATATAGGCTCAATTGGGAATCCAAGTGGAGGCAGTGGAGTCAATAGATGAAATGTGTGCTGCAGAAGGGACCGCTGCTTCTCAACAGGTACTAGCTTGTGTTAACCGCCTGTGTAAGAATCCTGATGAGATATCTTCTTTTTCACAGTCAACATTGACCGAGATGGGTTGGAAAATCGCTCGGTATGTGGTTACTCACGCCGAGTCTTATTCTATCTCTGTCCCGAACGGAGAAGGGAGATCAATTGAAGTCGTTCCACTTTCAGCTATCCATGACTGGTTCAAAACGTTCTCACGAAGGTTCAAATACTTTATCTCTTATCACTGAAGTAATATGTTTCAGATTCCAGCAGAATCCAAATTTCTGGAGATCACTTAACAATTAACGGAATTCATAGTGTTCATATCTCGAGATGAGTGGAAAGGTGCGATGCCTGCATGGTTTTTCTTCGATTGGTAATACTCGAATAAACTCACTTTGCAATTCTTCTTATTCTCTAACTTGACCATTCCGGATCCGAATTGCATCGCTTGCTTGTGGGCACGATGAGGCGCATTTAAATCGCGTAGACACAATAAATGATTTAAATTAGTCAAAAGTTCAAGTTAAAGTATCACTTACTTCCCTGATCATCTTTTTTTCTCCTACTCCACGTGGTAGCGAAAGATCTGCTTTATCCTCGATGCATATACCGTTAGCCCATTCAACGAGATCGTCGTGTAGGAAAGGCGCCCTATTCAAGGGAGTCTCACATTATCTACAGGCCTTCAGTATAAACTCCTCACAAAAGCTATTGATAGTAAAACAAAATAATAGAAATATAATTATTCAGCGAAACGATATGACAGATTCCAATTTGAAATTTTCACATCACTGAGAAACTGTGTAGGACATGATTTTGCATCTTTGGTGGGTATGCAAAAATCGATGTTATTACATAGTGATGACGAAATTGACTTATGTTTTTTCGATGAGTCATTATTCCTAGAATAATTTTTTCTAACTATTGAAATTTTATATGCATAGACATATCAACGAGGGCTACCCAGAAAAAAAATTATCAAGTTGCTGCCGCTTGCTGCAGCGGCAGCAGGGTTGCTGCAAAATCAGGATCGATTTTTCATAACTCCGCTCCTAGACATGCTAGAAACTCTTTCTATTGATCATTCTGCTTCTTATAACGAGTAATACATATCCTGAGAGTTTGGTGAAGATTGACCGTCATTTACACTTTTTACACCGAAAAGTCCTTACTTTGACCCTCTGCAACTCCGAGGGTGAGTTTTGAAAAAATCTGGTTTTCGCGCAGGACCATTGCAAAACTTTCCATTAGTAATGTCCCAAGTTTTCAGAGCGTTTGCTTAACTCTCCGGTCTGTGGTGATCGATTTACTGAGGGACATTCAGTTTAAAGATGATCCTCTTCACTTTTTTTTTCTAAACCGTTGAAAAATTCCCAAACTCAGCCAAGCAACCTCCCTCACCTTACAATCGTCGCAAAGTTTTAGACATCTAGCTCGGATATAAAGTGAAATATAATATAGCGAAGTTGGCAGGGCGAGAATTCTTGAACGCAATGCGCCTCAGTAAATCGATCACCACAGAGAGTTAAGCAAACGCTCTGAAAACTTGGGACATTACTAATGGATGGTTTTGCAATGGTCCCGCGCGAAAACCAGAATTTTTCAAAACTCCCCCTCGGAGTTGCTGAGGGTCAAAGTAAGGTCATCAGAAAAAGTGACTTTTCGGTGTAAAAAGTGTTAATGACGGTCAATCTTCACCAAACTCTCAGGATAATTATTACTCGTTATAAGAAGCAGAATCATCTCTAGAAAGAGTTTCTAGCATCTCTATGAGCGGAGTTATGAAAAAATCGACCCTGATTTGGCAGCAACCCCTTCTGCCGCTGCAGCAAGCGGCAGCAACTTGATATTTTTTTCTGGGTAGAAGTCGATGATATCTCTATGCATATAAAATTTCAAAAGTTAGAAAAAATAGGAATAATGACTCATCGAAAAAATACTCATACTCCAAAGATGCAAAATATTGTCCTACACAGTTTCTCAGTGATGTGAAAGTTTCAAATTTATTGCTTTCTTGGCTCAAAAGTTATAGCAGAAACAAAAAGTGCCCCAATACTTTCGCTCGCTACTGTATCTTTTTACGATTCCTAGTTTTTGTGCTTCTACAAAGATATAATATGCGGTGGTCATGGCTTGTCACCATACTTTTTGAACACCTTGTATACTCACTTGATTTCAACTCCAAGAACAAGTGCTACTCTGGAATCCCTCCCTCCATTTCTAACTCCCAATCTCCGCAATTCCATTTCACATTCTTCAGCTATTCCACTAGAGTTGCCATCTCTTTCATATCTAATGTAGCTCGACGTTGATTGATCAAAGATAAAATGAAATCATACCGCTGTCGATGTCTTGAATATCCAGCGAATATTTCATCCGCTCCACTGCCCATGAATCTAACCGACGAAGTGCATCTTAATTGACATCAGTTGGGCATTTTATGAAGGCATACGCAACTTTATCTCCATTTTGGTATTGTAGTCTATTCCAATGCCTCGAAATGCAAAATGGAGAACTACAGCAATGGACTCGTCGAGAATTGTTAAGGAGGGTCGGGTCGAGAGAGGGATAAGGACAGAGCGAGCCGCCTCTAGAGAACAACGAGAAACATCTACGAGAATGAGATGAAGATCACTAAATACCATGTGTGAAGGGTAAACATTGTATACAATGACTCACTGCTGAGGAAATCGTTTTTCCAGAAATAAAAATGCTTCGATCGATCGAGAGCGATCAGATGCCCGAGATATAAAAATAGGATCATCACCAAATGCAACATTGATAAGATAGATAGGAACGGATGATGAAAGAGTAGAAAGTAGTAGATGCGAGATTAGAAGGGAATCGACTCCGCCTATATAGCTGAGTGTTGTATATACAAGAAATGCTAAGTATAATATAGTCAATTGTCGATTGACTATTTATTGTGGGGCCTACCGTAATTTCTAGTGCGCCGAGTGCGACTAGCCTAGCGCCTTTCCCCAATTGCTTACGTGCGTTTGCTCACACATTTAGATCCACATTTTGCGTCGTTTCGATTGTAATACGCAACGTTTCTTGAGGACCTCTCGAGTCCACGGCCCCCGGGAAGCCGACGTAGGGCTGATTGTGAGAAAAAGTCCGATTGGCAAAGATCCCGAAATCCCAAAAACCCGCGAATTCAAATAACCTACAGTCACCGCTCTTGCCTGATTTGCAATTACTTTGAAATGTCTCACAACGATCACCCAGATCCTGCATTTACCGTGTAGTGATATGTCGTTTAGTCATCCATAACCGCATATTAGCAGATGAAATTACTGTGCATTTCCGGTTAGGGGGCGAAGTCCGGGAATTTAAAATTTGAAAGCCAGAGAAGGCCTGCGACCAATTAGTAAACCTCGAACGCCCGGGAATTCAAATCACCGCACAAAAACTACTTTTTACTGACTAATTGATTATTGGAAGATGCAGCTCTTAGTTTTCGTAATTATTTTTATTTTAATTAATTCAAACATTCAGAACTCGTCATTTTCTCACAATAAATTGTCCAGTGAACGTTTTAAGGGATGCAGCTCTCCAGTTCTTTCGATAACGTCTTCTTTGAGTTGTGACCTTGATATTAAACAAAAATTAGCAAAATTCACAATAGCAAAACTTGACAAATGCTCATCAACGTAAACATGTTATTACGGAGTTTGCAAAGATTCTCGTGGACGTGAAGCATGCCACTTTAATAGACTGTTGTATTTGGAAACTACTTCGGTAGAGGTTGCATTATGAACCAAAATCGTGGATCAGTGCTCGTATTCGTACATCTGAGATACGGTAAAGATTACTGTAGAATATGGTTATGCTCCTAAACCAATGTCCGAAGACAAAATCAACCATTCTATTCATCAATTATTGAACATTTCATGTGGGGCTATATGATTAAACTTTAGAAATTAAAAATAAAAGTATTTGAAAATTTCAGTAATTGACCCGCTGAAATATAATGACTCAGCGAACTGCACACTCTTGGTCGCTACACCACAGGGGGCGGGGCTTAGCAATACACCTAAGTACTAGCTCAAATTAAAATATATTAAAATTCTGAAAGCGCTATCATAATTCGGCATCGTCTATCACCTCACAGTAGTAAAACAGGAATTTTCGAAAGAGTTTGAATTTTTACTCTGCGGTGCCTAATTTCCGGTTCCCGTACAGTAACCATACAACGTTTACGCTGTTTAGCAGAACATTTGGCAGCACAAATTTTACTGCTTTTGGACTAGGGACATATTCACGTAAAAATTCAAACTCCATCTAAAATTCTTATTTTTCGGTTGCGAGGCTTTCAGGCATGCAGAATCATGACAGCACTTCGAGAATTTTAAAATATTTTATTTTAAGCGAGAACCAGGTACTCATTCTTAGCCCCGCCCCTCGTGGTGTTGTGCACGCGAGTGTGCTGTTAGCTGTGTCACTTTATTTCATCGTGCCAACACACGCTACATTTCATACATCTCATATGCTATTTGGACGCTGTGAAAGTATTTTAGCGTAGCGTAATTATCAATCAGCTGCGCATTGATGAATTGAGGTGCCGCTACAGTATGCCAAAATTGAATAAGTTCCATGTACGTTCGCTATGACCAGAAAAATAGGTCTATACTTGTCAATTATTGAGTAAGTAAAATTGCTCCATCTAATAGAACAAAAAACAAAAGGACGAAAAGCATTTGAAAATATTAGTATCTGACACGTAAAAATAAAGTGACACAGCTAACCGCACACTCGCTGGCACAACACCACGAGGGGCGGGGCTAAGAATGAGTACCTGGATCTCGCTTAAATTAAAATATTTTGAAATTCTGGAAGTGTTTTCGTGATTCTGCATGGCCAAAAGAATAATAGGAATTTTAGATGGAGTTTGAATTTTTACGTGAATGAGTCCTGTGCTCCCCTCGTTAGTTCACGTTTAGGTTTCCCTCTCTACTTTCTCTTCTAGTTTTGTTGTCTTATTATTGTGGATAAACTACTGAGTTTATACCACAATATTTGACCACGGAAGACATATCCAGGACACACACGGAGGACATATCCAACACTGAATATATTATTCTTTAAGCGCACTACGGAGGTTCAAACAGCGCCTTCCCCCACATTTAATTTTCATTAACAGCGGCGACTCCGCCCACTTCGGGTGTGAGAGCGCCACTCTCTCACTTTCCTACACTATCTCGCGCACGCAACGCACACGCAACGCACCCGATTGAAATAGGCGTTCGTCATTTTCATTCCAAATTGCAATAGATCCGGAACTCTTGCAACGAAAATTTTTGGGCGGCAATTTTTGAATCTTTTTTCTCTCCGCCGTTTTTAGATGTTGGTACTGAGCTCCCGTGGCACAGCAACGAGGAAAGCACGAATGCCCGTATGCCGTTATACATTTTCTCAATGATTTGGTTGACATCGACAGATCGATTTTTTATTTAGAAATAAATTCGAGTTGGTCGAAAAAGTTCGATTTAAAAAAAAAGTGAGTACGTTTAGGGACCGCAGTCTCTGACCACTTTCTTAAAATTCCGAAACCACGCAACCGTATACCACACCGACCACTTGCGATGCGAGATTAGCGAATTTCTAATAAAGTACTCTCTTTTCAACATTTTTTCTATATTAAATTATTTAATCATACTAATTATTTCGGTTGTTTATCATAATATAACATTTCAACAACAATCAAAGCTCCTCATCAGATTTTTTTTTGCCTAGTCGTTTCCCCAATTTTTTAAATGCATATTCCACATATTTTATTCGCGTTTATCGACTGGCTATAATGAGCTCTGTTTCAGTCGTGCTTTTGTTGCTGCTGTTCTATCATGCGAGAATGTGTACCTGAAAAACAGACTCCAACTGAGTCGAGCGATGGAGGCAGAAGTAAATTGATCGCTGAGATGAGATGACCACTCAGATCACAGTGTGAAGTTGAAGGAGAAATTGACCGAGATACCTAAGTGTTAATTCTTATCTTTGACAAGTTCCCACTAAATATATACCGTAATTAATCGATCTTTTTCGTGATTTCTATGCTGATGCACAGTACTGAAGAGTGATCTCCACGGTAAATCCATTTCATAGGGATATTCTTGTAGGTATGAATAAAAGTAGAGAGAAGAGAATAGATTGCTCAAATCAAAGAAGCTCACTTGGGCATACGGCAGTTCATGCCATTCAACCTGTATTCAACACGTTTGCATACGAATCGTAGCGAAGGAAGTGTTAAATTTTGAGGGAACTCAACTACTATATTTTCGTATGTTTTAAAAGTTCTTCATATTATCAGGTATAACAACTTTGGAAAAAAACATACAGTAGTTGGACGACCGATACGTGAAATAGTTATAGAAGAAGAATCCGACGAAAAAACCAACGACTGTCGACCGAAAACATCCCGGCCGACAAAAACTTTTCCAAGCTGTGACTGAATAAAGGTTCTATCGTTAAAAATTAGCCTATCACGCGTGGGGACTTTTTTACATCCGTGCCGGGCCCCGCCCCCTTGACTCCACCCCCTCCAAAGAGGGTGGGAGGGGCGGGCTTTCCCTACCTCCAGGAGGAGGAGGTGGGGAAAGCCCTTCCAAAGATGTGCCGAGAGATTTCCCTCTCGAGCAGAGGTTCCCCTCTAGAGAGCAGCAGCAAGGCGCTCTTTTGAGAGCGTAAGATAGGGATGTTGTAGGGAGAGCGTGTGCTAGACGCGATGGGTTAGAGACAGCGGGGAGAGGCGACAGAGCGGGGACGCTCTCCCTCCGCTCTGGATGACGCAAGAGAGGAGGGGAGAGGGGAGGGAAGTAGGGGGAGGGGCAAGAGGCAGGGGGAGGAGTGGCGAGAGAGTGAGGGGGCGGGGCGCGGCACGGATGTAAAAAAGTGCCCACGCGTGTCACCTAAGAATCGTATAAACTAGGGTTGGCATTTCGTCGTTTGCAACGTTGCAATAGCGATTCCCTAGGTAGCAACGTTGCAACGGAGAGGCGAGGGTAGGGGGAGGGTAGCAACGTTGCTACGATCGTTGCAACGAGAGAAGGGAAGACTCTCATTTTCGCACGCTCTCCCGCCTGCCTCTGTCCTTCCCTAGAGAGGTAGCAACGTTGCTACCAGTCCCTTGATAGGTAGCAACGTTGCTACCCTCCCCCTTCCATTGCAACGTTGCAATGTCGTAATCGTTTAGCCAACCCTAGTATAAACCTCGGGACAATTCGAAAATGAGCTGAATGCGGTTTTGGACGATCCTTAGGTCCCTCAAACGTTCATTTTGAGCTACTGTGCCACTCCCTCCCCCGCTCTTACGCAGACCGCGTTTGTTTTAATCGACAGAGAAACGAAATACCGAAAAATTTCTTCATGCAGCGTGTTTGCAACAGGGCTCAGGGTGATAATCACCAACCTCGAAAACCTCGTTTCTCAAGTTTTCACAATTTCTTGAAATTTTGTTGTGCTGTTCATTGACAACCCGGCTCATATATCATATTATACGTAGCAACTCCCCGAACTTACATTGAAGTATATGACGCTCCATGCACACCTTTGATTCATGAGCTCCGAGACTATTTCTTCACATGATTTGTATCTCATATTTTGGATTGCTAATAATAACCGGGAGATATTTTAGGATGGAATATAAACAGCAAATTGAATGCATACTCACACGGGGCAGAATCGGGCATAAAATCTCCATCAATTTCAATGAAATCTCCAACAACTTCTTCAAATTCGTAATTATTGAGGCTGTCTATATTTTGATCCTACATCATCAATCATTATAAATCTTTTAAAAAATCTTCACCTTTTTCATATATTCTAATGTTTCATATCTCCCGAGAAGGTTTCGTAGACTGGTGAATTTATTTCGAACAACTTTTTCATTCGTGAATGTGTAGGATATGTCGCACATCTGAAATTATCATGCATGTGTGGGCACTCCTATACAACAGGAGGCCAGGGGTACAAAGTGAGCAGACCGGCACTACTGCAGAAGCCCAGAACGCCCCAAAACCACAGGCGAAACAAAAGTAAGCAAAGGTAAATGAGACGGATCAGAAATTAATAGCCACCATGGTGGCCGACCGGTCATGGCTAGGAAGGGCAGCTGCTAATTTTTAAAGGCATTATATAAATGATCAGTTATGCTCGACCTATGGATTCGACAGTGCCAGATCATAATATAAAAATTAAAATTTGAAAAAATAAGCGAAAAGTTTCTAGGGAGGACCAAGCCGGAAAGTCCATTTAAAAAGCCGGAGAATTTCCTGTGACGCGCGAATTCAAATCTTAACTTTATTTTCGTTTTTTCTGAATTTATCGATTTCTGGAGGATGCCCCACTCTAATTCTGATCTTATTTTGCGGAACTAGGCAAAAACAATTTATAATAAAAATATAAGCAAAATCTGTTCCAGCAAACCTGTTTAATTTAGGCTGCAAAATATTGGCAAAATAATCTTTATCCGATTTTCTACGATTCACGTTATGCCCCATTCTAATTTTATGTTTTTCTTATTCTCTAAC